>JAEIFV010001045.1:0-90156 GCA_018904265.1 Lordiphosa collinella | reverse complement strand
AATACGATCTCACGGAAGGTTACTTAAAAGACCACGATAAGAATTTCTTTAGCAAAAATTCAATTCAAATCAGAGCTCTAAAATAATGGTCAAACTATTTTTTATGTGCTGTCTGCTCAACAAAATGACAGGTACAAATTAAACACACTCGCTCACTCTCTGAACAGAAGACTTGTTACTGAGAAGAAATAGTGGTTTGATTTCAATATTGAGCTTGAAGTGAAAAATTTCGATTGCAGCACAAAACAGTAAGTTTTGCTGGTTCCTTTTTTGCGTTGGTGCCCTTTGATTCAAATCAATATGGGAGTGGGCTGCAAACCCCACCATTTTTTTCGGAATTCCGGCTCGCGGCTTCGAACAAAAATGTACTAATGGTTTTGTTTCGAACCTTGGTACAAAATGTTAATAAAAAAAAACAATAAATTTATTTAGTAATCAATTTAGTCTCATGTTATCTACAAATCGCTTTCGACCTTAAAACTAAACAAATCGTTTGGGAATTGGGTTGTTTTTGGATCGAAAGCGATTTTTAAAACATCTGGAAATATTCAAAATATAATTTACTGTAAAGTAAAGTTTTACTGCTTAGTCTACATATGAAAAATACTACCAATTTAATGTTGATCTCTTTATGTGTAATCAAAATCCCAGACAAGTGTTCCATTACAATTCGCATCAATGTTAACACAATATTCGCGAATAAAATCACCCCAGCTGGGTCTATATTTTACCGAACAGCTAAGTCAGATAAGTAAGTTTTGGAGACAAAGATTTTTAAAAACAGAGGCTATTATGGGCGGAGCATCCATAAGTTATTCTGAACGTTTTTCTAGATGTTTTATTGAGCTTTCCTGCCGATTAAGAGCCAGACTGTAGGCCAAATTTTTGTTTCTAAATATTTGTTGAACCGAACCGAGATTTAAGATTCGGAGCAGGTTCAGCTTGTATTTTTAAAAAGGTTCACAGCAAAATAAAAGTCAGAATTCCGGGTTAGAACCGGTTTGGTTGTGCCATTATTGTATAGTTTTCGGGCGAATAGCGACCCATTTCATAAATGTCAAAGTTTTTACTAAATATTGGTCGCTTTCCGAATGACATTTGACGTTTTTAAAGTCAAATTATGAATAGTTCAAATTCCAAAAACTAGATAGACCACCCTGTACAATAGGAGTCTAAATAAAACACCTAAATCAAGGTGTTCTTACAGCAGACGGACATGGCTATATCGACTCGGCTGTTGATACTGATCAAGAATATAAATACTTTATGGGGTCGGAGATGCTTCCTTCTGCCATTTACCATACATACCTTTTTCACTCTACGAGTAACGGGTATAAAAAGGCCGGGCAAACCGAACCACAGCTGGTTTTAACCTCCAGACCGAACCCTCTGCAGAATTTATCGCGTATTATTTCAGAGTTTTGAAAGTTTTATGACCATGAAATGAAGAACATACTTGATGAAGATTCATGTCAAACGTAACAAATGCTTGCAGAGATGATGAAAATATACAAATTACAAATTATCCACCGATAAAAGGGATTGAGAAAATGCACTATTAAAGAAATTTTCAGCAAAAGTTATCAAGCTAAATTTCGGTTTTCGCCAGACAATTACAGACATACGGAATAAGAACAATCTAAGGCTGCGTTAAACTAGTGCTTTGCTTCAAAAGGCTTAAAGATTTTCAATCCTTTATTCGAATGCTATCAGAATTATTGTGAGAAGAGAGAGGGCGAGGGTAGAAGCTAATGTTTTGCTTCAAAATAAATTACAAAAACAAGAGGCACACACAAGCAGACGGGGGCAAAAACCAAAATTCACCAATACATGGCGTCAAATAAGAAAAATAACAACATGATATAACATAACTTGTAGTATCTGCGACCATATGTCCGATTTTTAATACCCATCGCCGATATTATAAATAAAACCCAAAGGTTTGGTTTGGCTGGCTCGATGTCGTCTGTCGGATCAGAATTTAAAAAGCCCGTTTATTTTATATTATCCCAATATATTTCGAGCCCACATCGGGGTCCTCCTGAGAGCGGTCACTCTCCCGATTTTGATGCCACGAGCATTCTACAACAAGAGCGCGACTACAACAAGCGCTTCACTCTGGAGATGCTACAAAATCAATAAACCAACAAACATTAGGCTAAACTTTAAAACAGACACAAAGAACTGCGCACACAGATATCGACATTTACTTGACCAAGAAACATTAGAATAAGTTAGTTTGATATCAAACTCCGTGGCGAGCACTTGCATTTGTCCCTGTGTAATATAGTATATGTATAGGTTTTTAATTTTGTTAAAACTATTTCATGGAAAATCTTGTAAAAATCTGTTTTGTTTTTTTGTTAGCCCCCCAAAGATCAGGACGCTAAAACCAACAAATTATAAAAAAAAAAAAAAATTACTTCCCATACCGGGAATCGAACCCGGGCCTTCTGGGTGAAAGCCAGATATCCTAGCCACTAGACCATATGGGATACAATATTTCTAATGTAAACTACCGTAAAAAGTGCCCACAGTAAACAACACTGTTGACTGCGCTCATCTCTAAGCAGCATCTTAGCCTGGGCGCTACCCATGTCTCCATTGCTAACAAGCTCTTGTCCCCTTCCTACTCTTCTTGACTTGTTCTGTCTACCTTCCTGGCTGCTGGCTGGAGTTGTTTTGGTGTTTTTCTTCCACTATTTTAAATGTCTGCGCGTTCGTGCGTTGCTTGCAACGTCGCGTCGACGTCAGCGCAGCGCATAAACATGCACATCGTTAAGAGAGGAGGAGACCCGGGCCAGACCCTTTTGGGCCCAAAGACTTGTTTCCAAGCCGGTCCCATGCTGCTCACACACACACTCAGACACACACAATATTATTTTGGGCTTGTTTTGGCTTTTCGACTGCCTCTTTGTTTTCGTGTAATTGTTCTGACTCTGCCCCAACTGAGGTTTATGCTGGTTGAACGATCTTTTTCTGATTTTGTGGTTACCATATGGTGGCCAAAGTTTCAAGTTTCGAGTTTTTGCTCTTGTGTGTTATCTAATACCTGGAGAGGAAACATTAATTTGCAGCTAGTTCCCAATGTCTCGATCCTTGGACCCACTTGTGTTTTATTTATGGCTTTTATTATTTCAGTCAATTTTTAACCTGTTGTGCATACTAATTTGTCGAGAGCTCCTCCAATCGAGGAGTTTCGCCTTCTCCTATAATTTAGTGACATTTCGAATGATTTGTGGCCCAAAAGTAAAAATACCCTTGCGGATTTTTTAATTAACTTTTGCCTTGGCTTGGGCTGAGCTATTTAATATTTATTGATTCTGAAATAAAAATTCCAACAAACAAAAAAACATCATTAGTTAGCGGGCCAAAAAGAAAACCAATTTATCACTTTGATCTTTTGGTTTGGTTCGTTCGTTAATATGGCAAATGCCATGTACATAAATTGTGTACGGAAAGAAGTCATAAATTTATATAAAAATTAAATGCAAAAATTGCAAATGCAACGCCAACGCAAAAGTAAACAGGCAATCAGTAAACATACAAAAGACACATGGTTACATATACGAATGTAGTTGCAGGGGCGCGCCTAAAAAGGGTGGGAAGATGTAGGCGGAATTGTAAAATATTGAAAGTCTCAGAGGAATTCTCACTTAGAGGAAAGAAAGAAATATTTGTGGCTTGCCATCTTAATTTTGCTTTATTGTAAGTAATCAAGGCACCCACCCATTACAGATTTATTTACCGAGCCTGTGAACATATGTTTTGTACATCTTCCCCTACTCGAGCTAACGAGTGTATCTCTTGTATGGTGGAAGAGTTTGGTGGCAACAAAGCAAACAAATCATTGAAGCGTCTTCTGTATCTCTCTGTGTGTGTTTGTAAATCTATCAATAGGCACATTTGTAATAGTTACAATAGCTTCTTTTCTCTTTGCTCCAATCAAGTATTGCATCCCAGAGCTGCAGTAGGAACTACAGCAACAACAACAACAACAACAAATCATTCATTAATGTGTTGATATACAAATTGTTGGCGGTTTGCCTTTTTTTGTTTTGTTTATAATTTCTCTCTGTTTGCCGCTTTTGATGCTGCTTCTGCTTGCTAATTAACAGCAAACTAGAGAGGAATTGCCAACAGCATCCGTTTCCCTTCTCTGTCGCACACATTAAGTGTTGTAGGTAGATAATGTCATTACATACATTTTCTGTTGTGGCATCTTAATAATGACATTTACATGTAAACGTGTTAAAATATGAAATTGCATCAGGCCATAACCATGTACAATCTTCGGCATGCAATTGATATCGCTTCAACAGATTTGTTCTTTGAGTCTTTTGTTGTAATTTTCAGCAATTTGCAGCGGCAACAACCAAACCCACAATAGCAATTTCCATGGGCTTTTGCACTTATTAACTGTGGTATGCGTAATAACTTTTGTGGAGCGCACACATGAAAAGGGACACTAGTCAACAGACAAATTGTAAATTAAAGAAATTCCAAACGCATGAATGCTATGATTAGGAGTGGATAAAGTTCTCCCAACTTATATCTCATGATTGGGTTTGGGATTGTGTACTGTAAGTCCGTCTGTCTGTCCGTCCGTCTGTTTCTATGCTATCTTCTCCGTCAGTTTGAAAGTTGTATGCACCAAACTTTGCTTTTGAGAAAGATGGAAACGTCTCCAAACTTCGTATTTATTGGTTTTCTTTGATTTTTCATGATTCCAAAAAGTTTTATCAAAATCGCACAACTATATAGTATAGCTTTCATAGATATATTGGGGTGTCCCAGAAATCTCTAGAGATTTTCGTGTAAACGAAGAGATTTTTAACTTAACTAGGATGCCTTTATATGTGAAGTGACAAGAATTATGTCGGCTACTAGATTATGGGGAAGGAAAACCGTACGCATCAAATCTACTTAGCCTCGAGCAGTCGGTTTTAAATCTCTAAACGTTTGTAATCTAATCTAATAGCCTTGTATATTGAAGACACTTCACATATAACCCCAAGCAAATGAAGACGTTTATACGAAAATCTCTAGAGATTTCTGGGACACACCCGATTAAGTCTGAAAAAAGTCTTGGGAAGAAAAACTTTTTGTTTTCAATGGAAACGTCCATAAATTTGGCATGTGTTTCTTTTGTATTTCTTTTGTATTTCACACAAATCATTAAAAGTTTAGAAATCGGATGACTTTAGCATCCCTGTAGTTCAGCTGCACCGATGCGGCATCAACGAATCCTCCAACTCTTCGTAGTGAGCTCTTGTCACCAGACCAACCACGGGAACGTCCGCAAAACGTACCGATCGGTACGACCCTGCATTACTAGTCGTTAGTATGGTGATGGGTGCACAGCACACTATAGTTCAAGTATTAGACTATGATGCATTACCTGTCGTTAACGACGGAATAACGCTCAGTGATGCATCAGGTCGTTAGGCCTGGTGGGGTCTTGACACCAGCAGAACTACAGGGATATATCTGCCAGAGGTGAGAAACTTTTCGTTTTCAATGGAAACATCTCCCAAAATCCCCGAACTAAACCGTATACCGGCTTGCAATCTTGGACATATGTTTGTGCAAATCACTATATTAAGTTAAAACTATTGGAGGAAAAATATGGTCTTAATCTCCATATTTCTTTGTAAATTGGTTTAGAAAGTAGTCAGGATCAGCGGGTCCATTTGAACATACTAAAGATATATATATAGGTCTGTTTATCGCTATAAATATAAAAAAGTTTGTCCAGATAGTCATCTGACTGACTCACTGACTGATTGGCAATTATCGCACAGCATAGAAGGCTGAAATTTGGACAGGAGCTTATGTAGTGAAAGTGCGTAGTTAAGACAGGGTTTTTTAAAATTCCTCTCGGAAAAGCGTGGAAAAAATTGTATTTTTCATACGATTGCAATAAACACTTTTTTTCTTGATTTAATCATACACAATAATTCCCACTCACATTTAATCACACAACAAAGCATGCCGTTGAACTAAATTCACGTCAAACCTGTGAACGCTTCAATCGGTTGATTACGAGTCGATGTTGCATCACGTATTGTTCACATTCAATCATACAACAAAACTCTCCGTTCAAAACAGCATCAACCATCTCACCAGCAAAAGTGACGTGCAATTGAGCGAGTGTCGGCTGATTGAATATGCTCGCACGTAAGTCAGATTTCTTGCTCACCAATACAAACATTTTTTTGCTCTCATCTTTTGGCTGGCGCAGTTAAAAACACCAGAACAAACTGCCTCTCTCTTACTTTCATTTGAGTCATTTGAGTATGCCAAAAACTTATACGAGTTCATTCTCACACTAATCAATCGTTGTTGGGCAGAACGAACAAACACCCGAATCGATTGGTATGAAAGCGAACATGAACATACTCTAAGCGCCAACAAGGTTCGATTGCCTATGTTTGATTAAAACTCAAAAGCGTACATGTTAGAATATGAAGAATTTGAACGGTTGATCGCAAAGCCAAGTTGATTCGGGTGTTGAGCGTTTTTCAAACACCCGAAGCCGTTCTCTGGTTTGTTAGCAAAGTATGCGAAATAGTTGGTCACGTATTTTCCCGATATCAGAAAATCCGCCCACAAGAAAAATTCTCGGATAATTGGAAAATCGATTTGTAGAGATAAATAAGTGAAATAAATTGAGATGTGATTTTCCGATGTTGGAAAACCCGACAGTAGGGTCGGAAAATTCCGCATGCAAAAAACTATTTTTCATCCGATTAACTTGAAATTCGGTTTGTATCGATAGTAAGTGAAATAAATTGAGATGTGATTTTTCGATGCTGGAAAATTTGCCCTTAGAGTCGGAAAACTCCCGGAAAAGCGTCGGATAAGTTTGTATGGGGAACATTTTTTTTCATCCCATTGACTTGAAACTCGATTTATAAGGATAGTATAAGAAATAACGAAAACGATGACGATAAGGGTAACGATAACCGTATCGATAACGATAACGAAATCAATAAAGATAACGCTAGTGATAACGATTCAGATTACGAAATCAATAACGATAAGGGTTTCGATAACGAAATCAGTAACGGTAACGAAAACGATGACGATAACGAAAATAATACCGATAACCATAACCATAAACATAACGATAGCAATAACGATGACGATAACGGATACATGTAAGATTCCCTGGTCGGAAAAGAAAAACTGATACTAATATTGATTTATCCGTTTTAATAGCTTCACTGATCCAGTATAAACTTGCCGGGCTATATGCTAGTTGTTTATATGTTAAGGAAATTCACCTTTTAAATTTATATTTTTTATCTTAAGTTAAATGAAAGAAATAATCTGTCTTTTTGGATTAATCTTTAAACATACCACAACTAAGCAATTTAATTTAAATTACATTTTTTTTTCGTTTCTTACAGGTAAGCATTCCAAGATACATCAGCTTACTTCTACAAGGACTTCTGGTAAACAAATGGTGGCATATCATTCATAATTGTCTTAGATGAACTTGTCATCGCTCAAAAATTATAAAAATTTCTAAACAAGGTCCTTCTTAAAAACTTATCAAAATGTAAAATCCAAACTGGTCACACTAAAAGGTGGTAAATGGGAACGCTTGCATTACACATCTTCTGTACAAGTAATAGAATTCTGGTAAATTACAAGCAATTGTTGCTTAGTGTAATTTCTGTACTGACAGCTGAGCCAACCGCAGCAGCAACAAAGTTGGCTGGCTCACCTTGTGTGGCAATGCGAGAAGGAACAGCCAGAGAGAGAGAGAGAGGAGACAAAAATGCCTTAAGAATTGAACATCTTTGCAATTGTTATAATTTGCCACATATTGAAATTGAATTGCCTTCCTTCCCTGCCCCTCCCTTTCGCACTCAGTCTCACCTTCATGGTAAATGCAATTGCGCGCTTGAATGATCTTGCATTCATGCCTGCGCTTTCAGCCAACAGTCAACGTCAACAGCTTATTTGGTCAGTTGATGATTGCATTTGCATTGACTGGTGCGTTCCCATGAGTTTCCGTTTACATTTAGGCATGATTTTTGCTCCGCTTACCTTTTGATATTCCACAGCACTGGCAAAGCTATGATAAATTTTGCTTATAACACCTTTGTCTGACAACTATGAACCGAAACGTAGTCATCGTTTAATATGCATAAAAGGTGTCAAGTCGCTTGCGTTTTTGTGTGTTTTTTTTTTAAACACGTTTTGGCCGGCGTCTAAGCTCCATTTAAATATTAAATAAAAAACTAACAGTAAATAACCTGTTGCGTTTGCGCCATTAATGTCAAACTTCATTATGCTGATATATGAGCTGATGCTCCGGCTGCTGCCATAGAATATCCAACAAAATACAACTTCATTATGCTGTTGGCATAAGCTCCTCCGATTACAAAATCTTCTCTTTAAAACAACAGCAAAAGGTATAACAATGCAAACATAATCATTATCGAGATTACGGCCAAAGTTATCGACCCAATGTACGGACCTCGGTTCTGGTTTTTGCTTCCTAACGAGCCCAAAAAACAACAACAACAAAATCAACAAATTTGTTGTCTTGCTTTGGGTTTCTTCTTCGTGAGCTACCTGAGTTTGTCCATGGGGTTACCTGGTGGTGGGTCCCCAAACAGTTCTTTTTGGACTACGCTACTGCCTTTTCTTCTTGGGTAAACGCCTCGAGCCACTCACTCGCCACACACAATAAGCCATTTTATGGCCAAAGCTCGTTTGTATATCGCTGTGGCTTTTGTCCCTAAACAACAAGCGTAAAGAATTTGTATAAATAACAAGAGAAAACAATAATTAAAACAAAGGCAAAGAGCTTCACGAGGGAAGTCTCAGAAATGTTTGATCTAATAAAGAAAAGATACAAAAACTTTTGTTGGGGTCTTTCTGCAGACCAATTCAAGTTGGAAAACTCGAAAGCTTCCACGAACTTCATTTCACGGCTAGGTTTCTAGAGCAAGGCCAAAAAGTGAGATTTAGGCAACGCAAACTAGCTCTGACCTCTGATCATCGACCGCTGGCCTGCGACTGAAAGCAAACAGCGCGCTGTTTGCTCTCTATTAACACAAGCCTCGGCATAATTGCGAAGTTTGTTCGGCTCCTGGGGGCCAGGTATGACCTGTGACCTGTTCTAGAGGTTTTGATTTAGAGATGGACGTGTGCTAATTGAACCAATAAGTATTCGGTAAGGATCTTTTTACTCACGAAGACACACACAAGATCAAGAATTGCTTCAGAGTGACACAATTCAAACCGAACACAAAAATAGAGAAGACTTTTTGACTTTGAATGTGGTGTAAGTAATGCTTATAACTTTATGTAGCATACGCAAGTATCTGCTTTCATTTTAGGCAGAAAATTGCCCGCTTTAGTAAGGCCCCTTCAAGTTTTCGATCTCGATCAAATTATGCGGAATCCGAATCGCAAAATCTTTCCATTTTCGAATACCTAATGTGTGATTGGGCACTTGACTTCTAATTTCCATTTATCTGCATTCAACTGTCTTGATGGCTGAAAGCTTCAACCGAATTCTTTAATACTTTCTAGTATATCGAATCTCTTACTAATTCCGATCGATTGAATTCGGATACGGGGAAAAGTCATGAGTAAAATATTTGTTTTCTCGTCGTAAATAAACTAATATTTACCAGAGTATTTAATATCTACAGAGTATTTATTGTTTTTCTGCCTTATTCGTGCTTAAATTCGTGTTTTTTTTCGTGCTGGGTTACCTGAAAGTGAATATTACCACACTTTTAACTTTCTCCTGGTGAATTAACGAATATATATCAGCCATTCGATGGATAGGATATTGAATGTCTGCTTTATTTGACCTGTTTTTAGCAAAAAAGAAAGAAAATTCGTGTTATTTTCGTGCCGGGTTAGCTGAACACAAAGAAACACAAAATTGAAAGAAAACTTACTTACAACTTACAAATTGACTCTCTGTAGATCGCATACTTTTCTCACACCCCTCGTAACAGTTGAACAACACTAAATTGTGGCTTATTTTTATTTGCATGTGAAAAGGCAAAGGCAATGGTAAATACGTCCAACTAGTTTAGATATTTGAAGTTTTAGTTATGCAAAATGTGTCACTCATAATTTAGCTAAAAATTAGTATTGATGTCAACTTTAAGCCGATTTAGCATTCCCTTTAGTGTTGGTTAACGTTCGTAACAGCAATTAATCTTGGGGCCGCACTCTAAAGAATTGATTTATAAATTATGGTCTGTCTGGACAGCGAAAAAAGTAAATCGCAATAAAATATCAATTTGCGAACTTGTCCAGGCAGCAGCAGTTGTTGGTTGGGGCAACGTCGTGTCGTCGTCGTGGTCCAGACCAGGGCCTGGGTCCAATTGCAAAAGTGATTTGTTTCCGAGCGAGCCTCTTGTTGGCAATTTACTTTTACAACACCCAAGACCCAGTCGGTAGATAATTCATGCTGTAATTTATTACCTGAGTCTCGGACTTGGCTTGTGCTCCTTGCACACATTTCCATACATGGCAATTAACCAAAATGTAAACTTGTAGAAATTTCCATTTCAATTTGAATTGGAACTCGAATTCACTTCAATCAGTGGACGACTACGCCTGGGTTTTTAATTCAATATAAATCAATTCCAGCTGCCAGTTTGGTTGGTGCTAATGGCCACAAGTGGAGTAGCAGGCAGTCGTCTCAATTGCCATTCGACGTCGTCTGCCTGCCTCATCAATTGAGAGTGAACCCCACCAGCCTCTTGTTTGTGAGTGTGTGTGTGTGTTGTACTCGCACTTGTAGTTTGTTTTGTTTCTACTTGGTTTTTGTTTTGATTTTTGATTTATATATTTTTTTCTTTTTGCACAAATGTTTGTTTCTGACATTTGCAATTGAAAATAGAGAGAGAGAGAGAGAGAAAGAGCGCCACAGACCACTTGACGTAACTAATTGAATGTCAATTTGTTTGTAGCTTGTCTTCATTTTTGCCATTTGGCTATGCCCGTCACGAGCTCTCTGTCTGTTGTCCCGCTTAAAACTTCATTTGCATTAACATATTGCCTCTTACCAAGTCAATATTGAATATACATTATAGACCAAGCGGCAGGCAATCACTGCAGCCAAATATGTATTATTTATTTAACGTATTTGTCTCAGACTCTGCTGCAATGCGGCGCGACGCGTCGCTTCTTTTCTTACAAATAGTTCAATATTTGTGTATGGGTAGTTTCTGGAAATTAAATTTAATTCAGAGATAAAAAACTATAGGAAAATTATACAAAACACATACATTTTAAGCATATGTGAAAGCATTGACATGGCCGAACCAATGCTTAAAATAAAGTTACTAATTATTTAGTGTGGATTTTAAGGTCAACTTCAGGCGGTACCATCCCAGAGGTAGCGCATTGCGCAGCTTCAAAATGCTCTTTTTTTGTTGGTTTAATGATTCCAGGTAGTAATCTTCGTTTTTAATTTCCTTATACAGCGCATAACTTCTATCGACAACTGTCAAAATGGTCGAAATCGTCTGTGTGGCTCTGGTTTTTCAGCCCTGGGGTTCGATCGCTTATGCGAAAAGACACTTATCAATCAGTCTCTAATAGACTCATCAGCTCTGAGCATTGCATGTGAATTTCATTCGGTTGATCGATTTGATATATCATGATATGATGTGATAAGTACACCTAAACTGTATTTATACCCGTTACTCGCAGAGTAAAAAGGGTATACTAAAGTCGTGCAAATGTATGTAACAAGCAGAAAGAAGCATCTCCGACCCCATAAAGTATATTATATGGACGTTAAAGTACAATGCACAGAACGTTCAAGTGGCCCTTGCGACACCAAGCCGTAGCCTTTTAGGCGCGAACCCCAGGCAAAATAGCAGCCCACCTCCCGCCCACGAAAACCGGATGAAAAAGTACAAAATAATGTTAGCTATGCCCCAAATGAGTTAAAATAGAGTTTTTTAAAGCAGGAAGAGAAAGTTCCGAGTTGATTAAGCGGTAGAGTTTGTTGTAGTGAGCACAATGGTGCCCAAACTCACACAATCAAGCATTGCGCTTGTGTGCGTTGCAAGAAAACACGAAAGTAAAAGTCACAACAACAATCAAACGAACAAATGCCTCGTGAGAGAACAAGCCGACGAGCCGGCTATTTATAGAACACACGTATTTTCTCTCTCCATGCGTGTGTCCACTATGCGTGTCCCATGGGATAGGCTTTTGTCATTTTGGGCACCACTGCTCTAAAGTTATTTACACAGAGAAAACCAAATATGTAAAAACTACATAAAAATTCAGGTTTTCTACACTTGGCCGGGTGGCTTAGCGGTTAGTGTGGGGAGGGAGGGGCAAAGTCTTCCTTCTGAAAAACGTACAAATTAATTTTTTTCACTTTCCTTGCCTGGGATTTGAACTCTCAACTCACTTGCTGAGATAATAGCCCGTACGACTATCAAGCACTCGCGCGACTTTACCGCAAATCACATTAATGAAGGGAAGCGTCAAGCAAAGATGAGCGAATTAAATCAAAAACACGTTTCGTGTAGATTTTCTAAATGTGGCATTCAGCATTTGAAACCCTTAACCTAGAAAACCTACATGTCACATGTTAAGAACAGTTTTCTAAATGGAAGATGTAACTATTCTGTACTGATTCTGAGGTAAAATTTTCGCTTAGAATTTTCATACGCGCATGTTGGCTTTCACTATCCAAACGTTAATGTAGAAAACCTTATCCTTTCGTGAGGTATGCAGATTGCTTTAGGAAAAATGTGATTTTCTCATGTCATGTACCCTTTGTCCACGCAGTATTTAACTTTTGCCATAACTTTCTGTTTTCTACATTAGAAGGGTGAACTACATTTCGCTTAGAATTGCCGTTTCTACACACGGCGTGTTGCTAATTTTGTTTTCTCTGTGTAAACTAAGAACTTGAAATTTGATCTGTGGGCTGGTAATATGGAGTACGATATTTTACTTGTTCAGAACCAGTTTCGAACCGATTTTAAAGTGGTTCGGGCCATATCTCAGAAGTTAGTTAAGCTAAGAACTTGGTGTTATAAAGATAACAAGAAAGAATGTCGGTCAAGCCCGACTATAACATACTCTGTAGCTATGAAGTGCTGCCCATCACAGTTGCGACCGGTGCTGCCCTTATTGTTTGTTTTCCTTATAACTCGACAACCGTTCATCCAATCTTTACCATTCCTTTGGCGGATCGATAAAGAATCCCGATTACTAAATATGTCCAGAAGGAACGAACCTTCTATCTATAAAGTGGGATATCTATAAAGTGGGAGATATGACGTTTTTTTCCAATTTGCGGGGGCGGGGCAAGAATTGAAAATAATCTTGATTTGCCTGCAAGTATAAGAAGCATATGTCCCATACATGTCAAACCTCTATCTCTTATCATCCCTGAGATCTGTTTGTTCATACGGACAGACGGACAAACAGACGGACAGACTGACGGACATGGCTAGGCTGTTGATGCTGATCAAGAATATATATACTTCATTGGGTCGGAGATGCTTCCTTCTGCCTGTTACATACTTTTGCATTAACTTAATATACTCTGTATACCTCTGGTACAGAGTATAAAAATTTTCGAACCATTTGGCTGAACCACTTCATCGATCGACCCTACACTGGTTACGCTCGTTCATCTTGAACTAAAGAACAAAACTAAAGGGAAGACTTAAAAGCCAAACCAGAATTTCGTACACTTGACGACTGACTGAAAAGCAAGTGAAATTGTTTTGTGCAGAACTTTGGTGTTTTTTTGATCGGATCCTATTGTGCTCTTTAAAATAGGTCAAAGTTTATTTGTTGTACATCACAAAGATCTCTGACAGTTTTTTGCAATTTGTGCGGAAGTAGTGTAAACTCTACAAATACAAAATTTATGGATCTGTCTCTTAACGTTTTTAAGAACGATTCATCCAACAGTATGTACCCACCGGTTAGAGTTTCCCTAAGGCAAATTTTCTGTGCACAGGTTATATACACAACAATTTATACCGGAAAGCGTTGTTGTTGAAAATTGCCCTGCCCCTCCTACCCACTTATCAGACAAACATCATCAGCCCGAGCCATAACCACAAAAAGCTCAAGGAAGCCATCGACAAAAAAAAATTGCAGCTGCAAGCAGCCCAAAAGTGGAAATTGCAATTGTGCCCAAAAGGGGAACAGAAGAAGGCCTTCTTCTTCTTTAGCTGACCATTGTTGTTGGCTCGTCGATTCATGTTTTATTTAAAATCTTAAACATTATATTACAATGAGAAATGGAGGACGTTGGGCATCCATTTCCATTTTACTTGATATGCAGATGATATGTATGAGGGACAGCCGGCTGGTTGGCTGGTTGGTTTCTTAGCTTTTTTTTTTTCTTTTTACCACAACAAAACTGTAGAAGAGGAAGAAGAGGCTAAAAAAATGAAGTCATGAACTTTATTTTCTCTCAACTCGTTAGCATCAACACCCATGGGTTACCCACTCCCCAGCAAAACGCCATTAACTCTCGCACAGCATGCAATTTGCACGTTCGGAAAGACTTGCCAAAACTCCACTCGTTCACGCTTCAAGGGAGCAGACGACGACAAAGCAAAAAAAAAAAAAATAAAAAGAGAAAAAAAAGCATTCCGTAAATTGGTGGCACACAAAGCAAGAAGGAAGGAATCGTGCCAAAACTGTTGAAAATGTTGCACAAACGATTGGGTTTGTTATCTTTTCCAAAAAGAAAACGTGCTGCGCACAGCAACAACAACAGCAACAAGACACGGAAAAGGCAGCAAGCTGTGTGCCACAAAGATGATGCTCTGAATGCAATTTCAAAGAGTCGAAGGCACCAACCAACTCGAATAGGAGAAGGTGGAGGCGTTTTTAACGAAAATATTTCTTCAGCTCATTGGGTAGCTCGTCCATTGCCGTTGGGTTCGAAAATCGAGTGGGCCAAGCACTCCAATGGAAATGACAGTGGCCTAAAAGCAAATTGTCGTCGTTAACATCCTTGACTTTGGTTAGGTGTGGAGAGGTCAGTTGCTGCTGCTGCTGCTGTGGCAACTCCCACTCCCTTCCACTGAGAAGAGTTTAAATTTCAATCAATATTTTGAAATTTCAGTGTTGGAAAGCGGGTTTTCCATAAGCAAAGTATACTAGTGATAGAACCGAAAGGTGTCTGAAACAGCTGCATAACTTTGCCTTGTTTCTTACAGTAGTGGAAGCATTAGAAAGATCTTTAACAGCAGTAACAAGTTTAAGATAATATAAGTTGGGTTTGTAATAATCTTCTAAAACTATCGACATCTCAATTTTCATATTTTCCAAACTATTTTAGTTTAGTGTTTAGTACATTTCCATTGCAAATTTAAGCGAATAATAAGTACTTGTTCAAGTGCTTACTTGAAGCGCTTACACGTAAGCACTTCCTAATTAAATACTTGTGCCAAATACGTGACAACGAGACCAAGAATGAAATGCAAACGCAGCACGCAGCAGACAGAGGCGGCAGCGGCAGTCACATCATCAGCAACAGCAGCAGCCAGGACACAAGGCCTAGTCAGCGAATAAAGCGCTGCATCATTATCGAGGGGTAGGAACCAGGACCCACATGTCATCAAGCAAGTAGGAAGGCAGACAGAGCAGAGCACATGACCATGCCCAATGTTTCTCATAATCATGCATAGAGGTAGAAGTCTGCCAGCCAGCCAGCCAGACTCCTCCGCACCAGAGCAAGGCAAGGCACGACCCAAACCACCATTCATATTATGATAACGATGTGGGTTGGTCAGAAGCAACAGCAGCCAGCACAGGTTTCGCTTGGAAAATATTGTGTTAATATTTTCTGCCGCTCTGGCTGTTGCTTATTTGCAGCTCCCCCGGCTGCCCCTGCCCAGCATCCGTTAATTTTATGGCAATATGCTTCGTTCTCGCTGTACAAGCATAGTTTTGTAGTAGTTGTTGCCTGCACTCAAGTGTTGCCCATCAAGATTGCGGGTTGCTGGTTGCCGTTGCCCGCTGTGTGCCTCGCTGGCTATGAATTACAAGCCCACAGCACAATGCAGGCGGGACTTGGGGTTGGGGCACAAAAAAAAAAAAAAAAAAAAAAAAAATCACCGACGAGAGGAGAAAAAGTTGTAAATTTAATGTTTTTGCGCGCTGGCTTGATGCTTTAAATTAATTTGCAGCCAACTGGGATCCAAGCTCATTAAATTCATTATGCAGAAGACGAGAACAAAAAAAATGTGCAAGAAAATTGCCAGGGAAAGATATAACACCCAACAACAGTTTCCGGTGTTGTACAACACTAAGAAATATTGTTAATATTTTCCAAAATATTGATATCGATCATATCGAAAACTATCGCATACATAAAATATCGATATATCCACATTTCACAAAGCTTTTAAAAACCTCTGATAAGATTTCATATAACATCTTTAGTAGAAGTCAACGCGCTTCATGCATAGAGGTAGAAGTGATCGTAAGTAAAGACAGAGACTTGTGCGTAAGCATCCGTGATTCGTGAGTGATAATTAAGTCATACAGTATTCACGATTCCGAATGAAAACAGGACTTAACTCCATTTACACTATGCTTCAAAACATACTCGAGGTTTCTAACGAAATTCAAAACATTTAAGTTACTCAAACATTTAAGAATACTCAAAAGCTTTAAATGCTTAGCAATCTTACGATCAACAGTTTAATTTAAATACACGACTTGCAGAGTTTTTAGATTCATTCTACAAGAAACCGAAATCTAATAAAATGACGAAGTTTAAAATTACATTAAGTCTGTTGTAGAAAAATAGGTTTTTGAGTTCTTGGAAAATATACTGCTTTGTACTCAGACAAACTAAATTTAGACCTAGCTAAGAAGACAACTTTTTTCCGCTCAGCTTAAGGACTATATCACCAAATTTAACCAAAATATCAATAAATGTCAAGTGGTCATACCACAATTCTCAACGGTTCTTTATGAAAATTTGACAGTTTATTTATGACTACATATACAAAAGAATTGCATCAATGGATTTGGTCGAATGGACCGTTATCAGCCACTCAATGTAGCTTCCGGAAAATGTCTCCGCAGGCGGCCTGTACGACACGTCAGCGAATCCTGTTGGTCAGTTCTTTGATATTTTTGGACTTCCAGTTGTTTTTGTAAACTACAGCACACAGATTTCCAAAAAAAATCTTCAGCGGCAAGTTTGTTGGGTTCCGTTGCTTGGGTACAAAAGGGATATTGGCAAAAAGGCGATGTTGGTTGCACATCCTCCGACATTGAGATTTGACAGTTTGTATTTGGTCAGGTGTGTAACTTGGTGCTCTTGCCCTCTTGGGTAAAATGGTTTACTCTAAACACTTTACCTTTGTCAGCCGTCATTTCATAGAATTTTATAACGCGAACACAAAGACGTTCTTGCTCGGACAGCATGAAAACGTGTTGACAGGAGAACAAAGAGAAAGGAATATAAATATAAATATATAAAGCTCAGCTAAGGGCGCTTTCTTTCAAAGTTTGTGCAGATTTTTAGTTGATTGTTTCCATTTGGAATAATCATTTAATATTAAATTGATCTTCTATTTTTATCCAACGGAGCTGAAAGTAGTCAAAAGGATATGGAAAAGGAATCTATACATCTATACATATATATAAAAGTGAATGTATGCTTGTCTATACATCTATATAAAAGTGAAAGTATGTTTGTATATTTGTATGTTTGTCCCTTATGGGCGTCTAAACCGCTGAACCGATCTTCCCGAATTTTTCACAGTATGTTCATGTCGATCAGGAAAGTGTCATAGGCTATGTCTCATGTCTGTGAAATGGTCCAAAAACCGCGAAATTTGTAAAATTATACCGTTCATCCGATTGCAATGAAAATCTGGGAATGGTTGAACGCTTGCCCGGGAAGGTTTCTAAGTTGAAAAAAATTGCGGGAAACGGTCCAAAAACCGCGAAAATTCAAAATTTACGTTTTCGCTAAAACTTTGGTGAAATTGATCGACGCTTACCCGGGAAGGTTTCCAAGGTAGAAGAAACCGCGAAATTTGCAAAATTTTCTGTTTGTTATAAAACTTTGGAGGATTCTGATTTCAAAGGGAAATGGGCGGAAGAAATAGTCAAAAAAAAGCGATAACTCAAAAACGATTTTGGTCAACGGTTAGACGCTCGGCCGCGAAGGTTTCTAAGGTCCAGAAAAATCGCGAAATTTGCAAGATAACCTTATGAGTATTTATGAAAGCGCTTAGTGCTTATATTACAATGCCGGCATGGTAAATGGAAGCATTGGAAGAAATTTGCATATCTTTGATTTGAGACTGGATTATTGTGAAGATTTGATAGACAGCAATTGTAGACGAGTAAATAGGAAATATTAACCAAACGGTCAAAAAAGTAACGAAATTTGCAAAATATTCTTGAGATTATCATGAAGACGTTTATATACAGAAAAAGATCGAACGGTCCAAAATGTTTATACCGACATGCAGCCTGCACTAGATTGAATATAATCCCGCTCTTAAGAATCATAAGAACCCGGGCGACGCCGGGTATTCAGCTAGTACATACATAATATTAAAAAGAATATTAATAAACATCCAGTCCTATGGATCCAAATGTATGGTATAAAATATTAGCAACGATCGATACTTTATCCTATAAACATGACGTTGATTTTTTTTCAGTATATTGTTTCACTTTCTGCTTTTAAAGTGTTGATTAAATAATTGTTTCACAATTGAAATGGTGACCCTCGTATTAATCAAATTTCATATTACACCTTTTCTTATGCAAATAATTGCCATTCATGTGACATGCAATTTTAGACTTTTTAAAGTTGGTTTTAAGTGAATTCCTGCATTTTTATCCGTGACAGCTTCACTGATACGAAAATGTTCACACACCTACTTAAAAATGTAATCGCCGCGTGCGAAATGAACCTAGCGAAGAGATGGAGAGGGACACGGACTAACCGACTGACTGCCTGTCTGTCTGCTCACCCGATATGACAACTGGCCATTAACGTTTAAAATAAATACGCTATGATGGACCCAGGCAACGCCAATTGCCAACTGAGTCGATGATTATGTTGCTGACAGCAATTGGGGAGACGTCGACAGAGGCTCGAGATCCGAGACCTGCGAGAGAGATGCTGATGCCAAGCGATGGAGCGTTGAATAAGAAAAATCAACAAACCACAAATCGGGCGAATGGCGGCGGATGCGGGTTGCGGGTCGAGGGAAAAATGCTAAATAAGCTGGCTGCTGCTGCACCAAAATGGAAATCAACGTGTTCGTTGTGTGTTGGTTGCATGAAAAATTGTGAGTAGCGGCCAACAAGCATGGCAAATTTTGTGTTGGCAAGGACCAGGCCACGGCCTCCTCCTCCGGGCGAGCTTAAAATGCATTAAAACTCATATCAACACATCAACGAACGAAACGTGGAGCAACGTTTGCATTAACATTTAAAAAGTTAAACATAAACATGGAAGAGGCTGCCCATCGACGTCGTCATCGTCATCATCATTCGCATCCGCATCCTGCTGAGGTTGGCAAAACAACAGGAAAATGGCTGTGCTTTCTATGGAGTCGAATGGAGCTGTGGTTTTAGTGCAGCGTCATTGTTGATTACCAAATAAAAGTCATTGATCTAAATCAGCTGACCGGGTCCCTAGAATTGTGTTGGTGTGCTTGGTTTTTAAATAACAAAATTCCACAAAAATTGAGAGATCCGTTTGAAAGAGTTTGTGATCTAGTCTTGATTCGGTTCAAACTTTTGTAAAGAATCTAACTAAGAATCCTACCACTTCATACACCATATTTTCAGTTCAAGGCTTAACAAATGCTTTATTCATGTCACTGAACCAATTTTAAGTCGCTTCAAATCTTTTTCGGGACCAGTTCTGATCCGGACTAAGACTGGATTACCCTCTAGACCCCTTTTTGCAAAAAAATGTTAGGTGCATGGCTTTAATAGTTTTTGCGTTATGTTATGTCAATGATCCAACCGATTTACCTAAAACTGTATTTTCACTTGTCGAGATCTCATATGAAATGGGTGAAAAATACCTTAGTTTATTGTGATTTGGCTGTCAAAAAACTCATTTGAGGTATATTTATATAAATACAGCCTACTTCTCATGCAGCTTTTCTATGTTTTTCATATATTTTTGTTTTCCTCAAGTTACACTTGTCTGATATCTCAAATTGGAAACGTTTATGAGATATCAAGCAAGTGGAAATACAGCTTAACCCTATTTTGATTTTACTGTAATGACTAAAAAAACTAAAGGTCCTATCATCAGAAGGCTTTTGTTATCAACCTAAATTTTTGGCAACTGCTTTTTCTTACAATCTTAACCAGCAATGGGCACCGTGGGGACCATCGATGTTTTGTGAAAAACTATTTCGACTAGTCCACAGAGAAAATCCAAGATATCCGGCTAAAGTCAATCCCAAACGACGTCAGAAGTTGGTCAATCCCGGATTTTCTTAAACCAATTACGAGAAGAATGACTTGAATTCGATTTTTTCAATCCCAAAATTCTTGTCTTGATACCGGCTTTAGCTCGGGAGAGTTTGATTTTGGCTCGTCACATGCTTATTTCAACAAAATGTGGGATTTTAGCTTGTTATTCGAACTCGACTTATTCCCTCAGTCGGATTAAATCAAGAAGGCCCGATTTTGATTTAGGATCAACATTTCTAAATCTTTATACCCTTGCAGAGGGTATTTTAAAATTGTCGAGCTGTTTGTAAGGCATAGAAGGAAACATTTCCGACCACCTAAAGTATATATATTCTTGATCAGCATGACGATCTGAGTTTATTTAGCCCAGTCCGTCTTTTTCTTTGCTATCTCCTCCGTCAGTTTGTAAGCTATCATCACGAAACTTTCTACGAAGTCTTGTAGTATAGCTGCCATTGAAACGATCGGTCGAAAATCTATTTTTATTAAGAAAAACTTGACTGTTTTAAATGAAATCGGCATAACACTTCGTATTTATAATATCTCTATGCTTTTCCATGATTTCACCAAGATTACTCAAAATCGGAAGACTATATAGTATAGCTGCCATAGAAAAGTTTGGATTCAAAAATAGTTTTAGTAAGAAAAATTTTATTGTTTCAATGGTCCTAAAAAGTCAAACGTGCTGCTAGGGTTTATAAACTTTGGCTTGATATATAGCGAATATATTCGCAGTACATTCAGTCCGAAAAGGATTGCTTCAACAATGACCGTGATTGTCGTGAAACTGTTACCTTTAAGGCCCTCTTCTGGTCTAGAAAAATTTTTTTTCGATTTTTTATTTTCACATTTTTTTTATACTCTGTACCAAAGGTACACAGGGTATATGAAGTTTGTGCAAAAGTATGTAACAGGCAAAAGGAAGCATCTCCGACACTATAAAGTATATATATTCTTGATCAGCATCAACTGCCGAGTCGATCTAGCCATGTCCGTCTGTCTTTCTGTCTGTCCGTATGAACAAACTGATCTCAGAGGACATATGCTTCTTATACTTGCAGGTAGATCAAGTTTATTTTCAATTTTTGCCACCCCCTCCCGCCCCCGCAAATTGGAAAAAACGTCATATCTCTCACAGTTTTATAGATAGAAGGTTCGTTCCTTCTGGACATATTTAGTAATCAGGATTATTTATCGATCCGTCAAAGGAAAGGTAAAGATCGGATGAACGGTTGTCGAGTTATAAGGAAAACAAACAATTATGGGCAGCACCGGTCGCAGCGGTGATGGGCAGCACTTCACAGGTACAGAGTATGTTATAGTCGGGCTTGACCGACTTTCTTTCTTGTTTTTTCATGATTCTGCTTCTGGCCATAAAGGCATTCATTCCAAACAACTTCCCATCTTCCGTTTTGCTTACCGATTTTGGTGACTTCCGGAAAGCTGCGAACCATCAACATATCTTTTTTAAGAAGACACTACTTTGGAGGCCGAGAACTTTTTGAACAGCCCTCGCATTCAATCATTTTTAATTTTGTATTATTTTTAATGAATTGTGCAACCAAATACAAAAAACCGAAGTACAAAATCTTTTCCCGATTCTTTTCCACAAGTTTTTAAAAAACAGTTTAAAAAAACAAATGCAGTCGCCTAGACCAGAAGAGGGCCTTAAACAAGCTTCCCACATGAACACCATCTGACTTTTTTAACGACCTAGAGCTCGCTGCACACCCTCGATTGTATCTTTAATAGACTTTGATCATTGACTCCAAATCAGCAGCATTCTCCTCATGCTAGCATTGCTATGACTGTTTAGGAATTCCAAGGCCGAAGAAGTGCAAAAATCGAACAGAATCCTTTGCTTATGTGTGTATACCAATTTAGCCTTACTGTATTGGTAAGAGAGATTTTCGTGCTTTCGATATTCGTACTTACTTCGAATCGTATGATATTTTCCTGTTCCCCAAACTGGAAAGATTTATAAAAGCAACGCATTTTTACATAACAAGGAAATAAGTAAAAATCTTCAAAGTAAACTAACAATGATTTCTGATTATGAAAATTGGGTCGTTTAAGGCTTGAAAATTAATTGAGGAACACATGCGACTGTTTAGTTTTCCTTCATTCATTATGCTGTGATCAATTAAGGCCTAATTTCAGTAGAGTATCAGTATAACCCATTACAACAGAAACAGAATGTCCTGGTCCCTGACTATTTTGATGTTTTCATGTTTCGAGTGCCACGTCAATTTCAATGAAAAGCTTTTTGTATGAATCTGCAGCAAGATAAAACTTCGTTTTTATCACACAGTTATCACAACTGTTTTTTGTGTTTACCAACACTGAACATGCACATTTACCCAAACGAAATATGTGATATGCTTGTACAACCAAAGACCTGCAATGCAATTAAGAGCACTGAACACAGGCAACAACTACAAAAAAAAAAATCAAAATAAACACAAGCAGCACAACAAGCATCTCATGTGACCAGAAAGGACCAACAGCGTCAGCGGCAGCAACTACGCTATCTACATCTTGTAGCCAGGGCAACCAGGCTCCCAAAGTCGAGAACTGATTTGCAATTTTGGTGCGTCGAGAGAGAAGCTGCCGCTGCTGTTGCTCAGGTTGCGCAGAAAGCAGCAAAAAAAAAAAAGAGAAGCTCCCCTTTGATAGCCATTAACAATTTGGTAAAGGAAACTTCATCATCATCAAGTTGTCGTGATTATTATTATCGTCATACGGGGCAGGCAGGCAACCAAGCATATGTGTTAACTTGAAGTTAAGTGGATTCTCGTCGTCGTCGTAGTAGAACATCGCATTCGTTCCCTCTTTTCGTGTTGATAATTTAAATGAGCGACTGCGGCTGCTGCTGCTGCTGTGGTCGAGTCGAGTCTGTTCTACCTCTTTGTATCTGCACATTTTTATCTGTACCTTTGCCTTTTTTGTTGTTGTTCTCATGTTTCCTTCCCAGCCGAAGTTTACCCGCAGCACATCTTAAATTTTCACAAAATTGCTTTCTTTTTTGTAGTCTCTCTCCCTTTGGAAGGAGTGTTTTGCTTGAATAACTTTGAGTTAGCTTTTGTGGCAGGTGCTTAAGTTAGTTGGCTTGCCCATTAGGGCGGAACTTGCATGTCAACGCCTGATTGACGAAACAATGGCTATAAGTTGTGAATATTATGCAGATGGTTGGTGTTGCGCAATAATTAAAAAAAAAAGAAGAGGAAATGAGGACCATAATTCAGTTAAACTCTCATTGAATTATGCACATACTCAAAAATTCAATTTCTATGCTGGGATGCTGGGAAGAGTACAATGAAAGTAAGGCACTTTGCTCGCTCTCCTCCTTTCAATGCTATTTTAGTGCAATTTGTACATTTTACTGGCGCACATTTAATTAAAACTTATTCATGAGCTGAAATTAATTATGATGCGCGAAAGAGCGAAGCCCCTGAAGTACACTGACAAAAATTTGAAATGTAAATTCCATTAACTAAATTTCTCTAGCTGGTGTTGCCTTAAGCCACTTTCTGTCAGTGTAATCGTAGCAGCAGCAGCAACAGCAGCATTTTGTCCTTCAACAACAACGCTTGGGCAAATTCAAAATGGGAGGTACAACAATACGGGCAGTCGACAGGCTGCCTGGCAGCAAACTGACGTTCCACATGTAAACAGCACAGTGGCTCATCTGCAGAAATTATCTAGTATAATGCAACTTAGGTTAATAGAGAGTGCCTTAGATTCCTTCACCAAAACAACTATCTACAGCTTGTCTGTTTAGTTATTTATAGAAAGAACAAAAATAGCAATATTTGTAGTAAATGATATCGGTAAGACCAAACGGAAACTGCCAAGTACTGTTAAAACCCAATATCACACTAGCATAAGTGGCCAAAAAAGGGTAGCAGAAGTAGTAAATGAGAACGAATGTATCAATCCAGAGATGACCCGTTATTCTTCTTATAACGCAATTAAACCATACTGATATAGATGTAACCATGGACTATTCCGGGTACTAATATCGTCCCCAAAAACAGCATATCAGTTATCTATATGTTTTGTACTTTGGTTTCAATCCGGTTCCCAGTTTTTCAATATACTGTTACTAAATGTGATTTTAGAAAAGATTTTTACATTGCACTCCATCTTTAATTTACTTTGACTGGGTATTTTAGATATTTTTTAATGCTCCCTCTTCTAATACACTCTAAAACCAATAATCCTAAAACAAAAATCATTTCCAATCTCTTGTGGGACAAGGAACTCGGTTGTTAGCCTTCGCTTTGAGTTCTCTCCAACTTTTCTAGTTGCTTTCCACTTCTCCAAGTTTCTTTGGGTCTGCCTGGTCTGAACGACTTCTTCCAGCGGGTTTCATTCTCACTATTTCACAGTGGATATCCTATCCAGCTCCATTTCGACACTCTCCACTTGCTCGTCTAAACAGTTTGCAATTCCGTATTTTTTGCGTCGACGTCATTGGTTACCAAATGTTTGGAATGGAAGATTTGTAGTTCGATGAGAAAGAACCGTTTTTGGGTGTGGGTATGTGGAGAGTGAGCGCCAAACGGCTGTCAGTAAGGCACAGCACATCGACTTCAGTATTCCCATTTACAGAGCCTACGCTGCTTGGGTAGCCGAATTGCTGGACTTGTTCCATTGACTGTTCCGATTTAGCTGAGGTGCAGAAGGTCGCTTAGCCTCTTGGCAAAGACTAATATATAGACTGCATAGTGCAGATGCCGCCGGATTTATGTCATTAACTAGATGCCGTTGTTTGAGGTAGCAGAGAACATGCCTGCAACCAATACTCCCTACCGAACGCCACTCAGGACTGGAAAAGTTTAAATACTTAATTTTCGGATTTATCATGTATCAGCTCGCTGAGGGGTGGAATCTACTTAGCGCGCGTAAGCGTGAAGGTCCTAAAGTACGCATTTGACCTAACGATAACTGATTCTCCTCGAATGTTGCGAAACATGCTGGATTATCTTTACACTTATTGGTGCTTATGTGGGCTATGTGTCAACATGGATAAACCGAAAGTTCTTACATAAAGGAAAAATGGTACCTGAACGAGATCTATAGTGTGCACACATCACCAAACTAAATACTGATAATGCAGGGTCGTAACGATCAGTCCGTTTTCCGGACATTCCCATACAAAATTCGTTAGGCAAATATTTGGCTGGTGATTGGTCTGGTGGCGAGTGCTCACTACAAAGAGTTAGAGAATTCGTTAATGCCGGAACGGTGCAGCTGAACTACAGGGTGCTTACATGTCATTTTAAACTCATATCCTGCTGAAACTTCGCGTGCTATCAAGGCCCTTATCTCTTCCTGGAATACGCTGAAAGGCAATACAAAATGTACTAAAGTGTAATGTAATGTTTGAAGCCATAGTTCGGTTTATCATGCTGTATGCTGCACAGGTTTGGGGTTTTTTCTTTATAACTCGATATCGTTCATCCGATCCTTACCATCTCATTGGCGGATCGATTAACAATCCTGATTACTAATTATGTCCAAAAAGGTACAAACCTTCTATCTATAAAACTGTGGGATTAAATTGGAAAAGTCTGTTGGAATTTTTAATAGAAGCAACAACTTATTGGAAGATAACTATTTCAGAAGAGTACATTCCATTATAATTGTAATTATCCAAAATAATTTGTAAAATAGTTTTCCGCAACAGCTGACTGCTAAGTTCAAAAGATATTTTATTCCACTCTGTAACCCTACCTTAGTCTCAACCTCAGAACGATTCGGTCTCTCTTGACGAGCGGGTGTAGTATAAATATGTGGATATAGGCATTAGTACTTAAACCAATTTAGTTAATAAATATATCTACTACCACTCATTTATCAGCTCCAGGGGTCGAACATACGACCGCCAGCAAATGCGTTATAAATCACCACTTATAAAGCTGAAATTTGTCGTAAACTCACTAAAACTGTGGGGACTCACCAAAACTAGCTGGTTTAATACAAAAATTACTACACAGGGAAAAAAATGGATATTAAAAAATATCCATTTGATGATTTCCGTATCCATTTGAACTGGATGTCTTTAATATCCTTTTAATCCTCCAACGGAGCTAAAAATCATCCATAGGATATAAAAAATGAACATCCTTTGGATGATTTTCATCCTCCGTTGGATGAGTAAAAGTATATTAAAAACACATCCATTTTTGGATCTTTTGGATCAGAGGCTTTTAGCTCTGCATACCAGAAAAGGACTTTAAAACAATCTAAATAAACTAGTATCTACTTTTGGGCTGGACACTTATTTGTTAACAACCCGACATTAAAAAGTCCAATCGACTACAACACATACAGACATGCTCACATTATCGCATTTGCAAAAGTTTTGCGATTTGGAGAGCAAATTTGTTTGAAAAAACGAGTGCGAAAATGAGAGCAGGGCTGATAATTTTGTTAGATTGTCGTCACCCTGTATACAGATCTTTTTTAAATCTAACCTCGCATCTATATAGTTCTAATCGTCAAAACGCACCACTGTGCTTAGTCTCCTCACTTCAACACATTTAAATAGCTGCAACTTCCGTTGCAACTAGCGTAGTTGGCTGCTTCCTAGCCTCCGGCTCCTCCACCTGGCTGTGGGTCCCAACATAATGCCTGCTGCTCAGCATGACTGGAGCTGTAGTGGCTAGGTAGGGGCCCCAGTGCCTGCCAGTGTTGGTTAGAGGCAGCCGAGTGTGCAACATCCTGTTTGCCCGTCCAATGTTCACTTAAAGTTTTGCAAAAAACCCACCCGTTCCCATTCCTAAACAATAACGGCACTTGCACTCATTTACCATTTAAGTGTAGTTCTTGTTGTCGTCGTCGGTGTTCGCCTCCTGCTCCTGGCTAGCTGCCAGCTACTAGCTATGGTGGCGTTGGAATTGTCGACTCGGTCAGCCGAATTATGGCATTTTACCCCAAGCCAGTAAGGACGAGAATCACCATGATGCGATGTGCCAATCCTCCGGTAGCATCATTCATATGCGCATCCGTTGCCCATTTGAATTGCTAAACTAAGCCTAAAGTAGGCCTAGACTAGAGATGGGAGAGTGATTGTGCAATAGTTACTTATACGTTATAAAAAACCTTATAATCAAGGTGGGACTTGTGTTGAACCGGTAAAATTTAAAATCACAGCCTAAGAACCACTTTTAAATCGGTGGTTTAAAACCGGGTTTGATCCGGAAAAACTACAAATTTCCAACATACACACGAAATTTTAAGTTCCTGGAATAAATTTTTTTAAGATGTGGTTCACGGTTCACAGACATAATAGTATGGAGAATATCACTTCACTTGCCCATCTCTAGTGCATCACGTCGACCCCCGTTGTATACATTAATAATTAAAATATTTTTTCCCGAGTTTGAATGGAGCTCAGCCAGCCACAACAGCAGCGGCAGCCTGATGCTCAGCATCACGAGGAGTTGGAGTTTGGAGTTTACGGTTCCGTCTGCATCTCTAGCTTCATTTCAATTTCGGTCGAGTGTGTTGCAAGAAGGGTTGTGGAGGTCTTCTTAGCTCCGGTACTCGAGTTGATGAGCATGTCTGTGCAGTCTCCAGCTGCTGCTGCTGTTGCTGTTGTTGTTAGTAATGATGTTGATTTCTTAACGCTTCACTGCCAACTGCGAAGGCATCAGCATTATTCACAAGGATTTACCAAGCTGAATGCAAGTATCATTCAGTCATGACTTGGCGCATTGTGCTGTTGCTATCTAAAAACAAAACGGAGAGAAAAAACACAACATTTCATGAGGATTCTCGCATTAGCGCTGTTATCGGAGGAAGTCACACTTGGGGCACCAGCTGACAGCACTTGAAGTTGCCTGTCTATGCAAATATTTTTATATTTGTTTAATTTTTGCACACTTGGCACATAAATCCTGTTGCTGCTGCACCTGGGGGCACACACTCAATAGAAGCAACCAGGCAACAAGGCAGCCAACCCACTTTTGCAAAAATGTCACCATTTTGCAGCTAGGGGAAGGCCTCGCGTCGAGCTTGATGGATTACTCGAGTGCCCGACTGCCTCCTGACTGCTGCCTGCGCCTGAATGCATAAATATTGCAATGAGTATGCAAAAAAAAAAAAAAAAAACATGTGGCATGCGGAGGTGGGCGTGGAGAAAAACGCAACAGCGATAGCTACTGTTGCACTACAAGTTATATTGGTTAGTTCAATATTTTTCTGCCATTGAGTCGCCTGATCGCGAGTGAAAGACCAAAGTTATTGAAAATCATGTGCTAGAACCGTCTCGAATCGTTTTATTTGAATCCCTTGAAGTAGAACCTGCATGAAATGAAACCTTCTAAGCCTCATCTCATCTCATTTTTACATATGAACAACCTATTTTTTCTCCTACAAAATTGCTTGGTTAAGTCCCCGAGATCTAGGTTTTTAAAGGTCATCCTTGATCGAATCGGCACTTGATGAACAAACTTTTGAACTAAACAAATGTCCGGTACCGAATCATAACCGAACCAGGCCATGAACCTAATATTTTTCGACTTTCTGGACTAAACCCTTCTTTAGCCACTCAGTAGCAGTGGGTCTTTGCGAACTTTCTTTTACTCATAACATGACTATCGTTCATCCGAACTTTACCAATCCTTTGACAGACCGATAAAAAAAAAACTTATAACTAAGTATGTCTAAGAGGTACGACCCTTCTATCTATAAAACTGTGGAAGATGGAACGTTTTTTTCCAAATTGCGGGAAATCTTCCTGCAAGTTTAAGAAGTTTATGTCCAATACAAGTCAAATCTTGATTTCTTACCATCTTTGAGTTCTGTGCATTTATTTGCACTATATCGACTCGGCTGTTAATGTTCTGGTCCAGAATATATAATTCATAATTTGACTTTAAAAACGTCAAATGTCAATCGGAAAGCGACTAATATTTCGAAAAAACTTTGACATTTACGAAATGGGTCGCTATTCGCTTGAAGAAAGTTGGGAAATACTAAAAACCTATTTCCAAAACTCAAAGTGTGCGAAATTTGCAAAATTTTGTGAATCAATTCGTGAATCGAGTTCGTGAAACTGGAATGTTGGTGGATAAACCAACCCGTGTACGTACTCGTCCGGTGCGCTCGACAGAAAACATTGCTGCGGTTGCTGAAAATGTGCGTGAACAACCATCGACGGCAACTAGCCATCGATCTCAACAATTGGACATTTCGCGCACTTCTTTGATGCGAATTTTGCATAAAGGCCTTACCAGTGTCCGGGTGGCTCAGCGGCTAGTGTGCGCGACCGCTGTGCAAGAGGTCGTGGGTTCGATCCCGCCTCGGAACATCTAATTAAAAGTTTTTTCTTTGAATAAACTTTACACCCAGCTTTGTAGTAATTAGCCATGAAAAGCTTCTCAAACTGCCGTTCGGATTCGGCGTTAAACTGTAGGTCCCTTTCTTGTGCTAAAAGCGCCGGCCAAGAGATTGAGAGAGGCTCGGCTTTGGCCCTTTGGGGCTGTGTCCTGACAAGCCTGGGGCTGTGTCAACCTGACAAGCCGTTTTACTTTACCTTGCCATGAAGCCATACAAATTGGTGCAGCAGCTAAAGCCAATTGACCATCCAAATCGTCTACAGTTCGCAAATTGGGCGGAAGATCGCGTGGCCGAATATGGTGAATTTTACCGAAAAATCATCTTTTCAGATGAAGCACATTTCCACCTCGGTGGTTATGTTAATAAACAAAATTGTCGCATCTGGGGCATAGAAAATCCGCATATCGTCGACGAGAAGCCAATGCCCCCACCACGCGTCACTGTTTGGTGCAGATTTTGGTCTCGAGGCATCATTGGTCCATTTTTCTTTAAAAATGAAGAAGGAATGGTGAGCGCTACCGCGCATTGTTAAGTGATTGGTTCTTCGAGGAAATTGAAGCGAAAGACTTGGACGATATTTGGTTTCAACAAGACGGCACTACGTGCCACACAGCGCACGCCACAATCGATCTTCTGCTCCCTTTCTTCGAAAATCGAATAACACAGTTCGACAAAATCAAACTTTTACAAATTTATGTAACAGGCAGAAGGAAGCATCTCCGACCCCATAAAGTATACATATTCTTAATCAGCATCAACAGCCGAGACGATATAGCCATGTCCGTCTGTCTGTATGAACACCTAGATCTAGATTTGCAGTGTAGTGTATGTGCCCAATATCTACAATCTCTGAAAGTTCTATAAAGATCGGGATACAAAATGACAGAGTTATAAAACAGTTGCATGCTTTTTAGCGCCGCATGCGCTATTTGCTTACATAATGTTGTAATGTTTACATTAATGTTAATGCTCTGTTAACTAACATAAGAAAAGGCTATACAACATTAATTTCCCTGAGTAACGGGTATATCGAAGTCGGGCAGGACTTTAACTAACGCTCTCGTTTTGATTGCAGTGGTTGGGACACTCGGTTTGATAAACATCAAGTACTTATGCAGTGCACTGCTGCATATCTCTGGCACAGTCACCTCAATTTGTGTTATAGTTTAAAATAATCCTCTAAAAGTATCGTAATCGCTCGTTTCTAAGAATCTAAATTTGAAGGTCGTTATTTTGTTTGCAAAGTCGCCGTTTTTATGTAGATTTGCTTACTTTTATCGAATATTTTAATGAAATTCGTTTAATTTTGCGAATACATTTCTCACTGGGGATCAGGTAGATTGGTAATTATAGTTTATCAAAAATAGAGGCAAACTCGATTTAAGAACTAAGGCTCGAACCAAAGGCTCTATTCAGGGCATGCAAGCTTCGGTGTGACATACCCGAAAATATTTGCCTGGGTTTATTATTTCTCTCGTTTTATTTTGCCATGAGCTTATTCATACGCAATTAGATCAGCACAGGCAGGCTGGCAGGCAGGCGGCAGCTGCAACTGCATCTACAGCTTGGAGTGCACTACCCACACATGCTGGGCAAACAATGCCAGGCAGCCTGGGCGTAGTTGCAATTTGCATTTACTACAACAACGACGAGTACACGAACAATGCCATATTGTTAACCACTCGACGACGAAGGCGAGGCGTAGTTTTGCTTATTCTTAATTCTGGATTCTTGGCTGGGTAATTAACTAACCTTCTTCATTCTCTCTCTTTCTTGCAGTACATGGGCCCATCTCTTCATCACTGGTATCCACCTCGTCATTGTCGCCCTCCAATGCCTTCGTCAATACACCTGCCACTCTACTCTTCACCACTCGACATGACATACTGGTGGCCAACATAACCAAGCCCACTGGCGGACCGCAGGTCGATGTAATTGTCAAGGATCTGGCCGAGGCTATGGCCATAGATTTCTACTATGCCAAGAGCCTGGTCTGCTGGACGGATTGCGGTCGCGAGATAATCGAGTGCTCGCACATGAACTCCTCCTTTGCCAGGGCACCCAAACAAACTGTGATATCCACGGGTCTGGACAAACCCGAGGGCCTGGCCATTGATTGGTATACGGACAAGATCTATTGGACGGATGGTGAAAAGAATCGCATTGAGGTGGCCTCGTTGGATGGTAGATACCAAAAGGTGCTGTTCTGGACAGAATTGGATCAACCGCGTGCCATAGCCGTGGTGCCAGCAAAGCGTCTGTTGATCTGGACCGATTGGGGGAGTATCCGAAAATAGAGCGGGCCAGCATGGATGGGGATCCCTTGAGTCGCATGACTCTGGTCAAGGATAATGTATTCTGGCCCAATGGCTTGGCTGTGGACCTGCAGAGTGAACTGATCTATTGGACGGATGGCAAGAATCGTTTTATAGATGTGATGAAACTGGATGGCAGTAATCGGCGGACCATAGTGAACAACCTGAAGTATCCCTTCAGTTTGACCTACTTTGATAATCGTTTGTACTGGACAGATTGGCAAAGAGGCTCACTAAATGCCTTGGACTTGCAAACCCGTGAGCTGAAGGAGTTAATCGACACACCCAAGGCACCCAATTCGGTGAGAGCTTGGGATGCCTCGCTGCAGCCCTATGAGGATAATCCCTGTGCTCATAACAATGGCAACTGTTCGCATCTGTGTCTCTTGGCCACTAATCATCAGGGCTATAGCTGTGCCTGTCCCACCGGAGTCAAGCTGATTACCTCCAATCAATGTGCCAATGGTAGTCAGGAAATGCTCTTCATAGTGCAACGCACACAGATCAGCAAGATTTCGCTAGACTCACCCGACTATACGATCTTTCCTTTACCCCTGGGCAAGGTGAAGTATGCCATAGCCATCGACTATGATCCGGTGGAGGAGCACATTTATTGGTCAGATGTGGAGGCTTATACCATAAGGCGTGCCCACACAGATGGCACGGCTGTAACAGACTTTGTCACCTCCGAAGTGCAACATCCCGATGGTTTGGCCTTGGATTGGCTGGCTCGTAACCTCTACTGGACGGATACGGTGACGGATCGCATAGAGGTGTGTCGCCTAGATGGTTCGGCTCGCAAGGTCTTGATCTATGAGCACTTGGAGGAGCCGCGTGCCATAGCGGTGGCCCCCTCACTGGGCTGGATGTTCTGGAGTGACTGGAACGAGCGTAAACCCAAGGTTGAACGTGCCTCTTTGGATGGTTCCGAGCGGGTGGTTTTGGTCTCCGAGAATCTGGGCTGGCCCAATGGCATAGCCTTGGATATAGAGGCCAAGACCATCTATTGGTGTGATGGCAAAACGGATAAGATCGAGATGGCCAATATGGATGGCTCGGATAGGCGAGTGGTGATCAGTGACAATCTGAAGCATCTGTTTGGCTTGAGCATACTGGATGATTATTTGTACTGGACAGACTGGCAGCGTCGTTCCATAGATCGGGCGCATAAAATCACGGGAAACAATCGCATAGTGGTGGTCGATCAGTATCCAGATCTGATGGGCCTAAAGGTGACGCGCCTAAGAGAGGTGAGGGGTCAGAACGCTTGTGCTGTACGCAATGGAGGCTGCTCGCATTTGTGCCTGAACAGACCCAGGGATTATGTATGCCGCTGCGCCATTGACTATGAGTTGGCCAACGATAAACGCACCTGTGTCATACCGGCGGCTTTTCTGCTATTCTCCCGGCAGGAGCATATTGGACGTATCTCCATAGAGTACAATGAGGGTAATCACAATGATGAGCGCATACCCTTTAAAGAAGTCAGAGATGCTCACGCATTGGATGTCTCGGTGGCGGAGAGACGTATTTACTGGACAGATCAGAAGAGCAAGTGTCTGTTTCGTGCCTTTCTCAATGGTTCCTATGTGCAAAAGATAGTGGATTCGGGATTAATAGGACCCGATGGCATTGCAGTGGATTGGTTGGGACTGAATATCTACTGGTCCGATGCTGAGGCACGTCGTATCGAGGTGGCTCGTCTAGACGGCAGCAGTCGTAGGGTTTTGCTTTGGAAGGGAGTGGAGGAACCGCGTTCTTTGGTCTTGGAACCACGTCGTGGTTATATGTACTGGACGGAATCGCCTTCGGATTCGATACGTCGTGCGGCCATGGATGGCACAGAATTGCAGACCATTATAGCTGGAGCTAATCATGCGGCTGGGTTGACTTTTGATCAGGAGACGCGACGTCTCTACTGGGCCACTCAATCACGTCCGGCCAAAATTGAATGCGCCGACTGGGATGGTAAAAAACGACAGGTATTGGTCAGTAGCGACATAGATGAACCCTATGCCGTGTCCCTGTATCAGGATTATGTGTACTGGAGTGATTGGAATACGGGTGATATTGAACGGGTGCACAAGGCCACCGGGCACAATCGCAGTTTGGTACACTCCGGCATGACCTACATCACTTCGCTGCTGGTTTTCAATGATAAACGTCAGACGGGAGTGAATCCCTGCAAGCTGAATAATGGTGGCTGCTCGCATCTATGTCTGGCCCAACCCAGCAGACGGGGCATGACCTGTGCCTGTCCCACCCACTATCAATTGGCCAAAGATGGCATCTCCTGCATACCACCACGGAACTACATCATCTTCAGTCAAAGGAATAGTTTTGGTAGGTTACTACCCAACACCACGGACTGTCCGAATGTGCCACTGCCTGTATCCGGCAAGAATATACGTGCGGTGGACTATGATCCCATAACGCATCATATATATTGGGTGAGTACAGCGGGGGAATCACGTTAAAAGACATTCTTGCTAAACTCCTTTGTTTTAATAGATCGAGGGTAGAAGCCACAGCATTAAAAGATCTCTGGCTAATGGCACCAAGGTCAGTGTGTTGGTCAACTCGGGTCAACCCTTTGACATAGCCATTGATATCATAGGACGTCTACTGTTTTGGACCTGCTCCTACTCCAATAGCATCAATGTAACCAGGTAATTGGAAAAGTGAAATCAATGAAAGCAATTTCCTTTAATTAAACTTTATTCTTACAGTTTTCTGGGTGAATCCGTGGGCGTCATAGACACAGGTGATTCGGAAAAACCCCGCAACATAGCCGTGCATGCCACGAAACGTTTGCTCTTCTGGTCGGATGTGGGCAGCCATCAGGCCATTATACGTGCACGTGTGGATGGCAATGAGAGAGTAGAACTGGCCTATAAGCTAGAGGGAGTCACCGCCCTGGCGCTGGATCAACAATCCGATATGATTTACTATGCACATGGCAAGCGTATTGATGCCATGGACATTAATGGCAAGAATAGGTGAGTTTTTATCAGGGATGCAAACCGGTTCTGAACCGAACCGAACCAAACCGGAACCGAACCGCTAATTGCAGCTGATAAATCGAACCACAAACCAAACCGGCGTCGCTTCAAAAATGCTGGACCGAAAACGGTTCGGTTCAGTTCACTGACGAGTCTCAAGTCGTACAAATTTTTGGGAATTTTATTTGCAGTGCTACGATAAGTCCTTATCGATGCCGGATCTGTGAAACATGTGATCCCGTTCACCTCCTGCAATTGTCCACCGAACTCTTAATATAACTGTCATAAGTCAACATTCCTTCTTTGGCAGTTGCTAATCGATTTGTTTCACGGGACGATATTCTCATTAGTCTGTCGAGCTTCTTCAGAGCAGAGCAGTAGCCTGAGCACAAAATTCTATCTGGAGCACTATAGCTTTGCTCCTTGCTGTCAATTTTTTCAGCACTACTAAAATAGCATACAAAAAACTACTATCAAAATTCTATTTGGAGCAGTGTTGCCAACTTTTATCGAGAAAAAAAAGCTGTTTTTGACGGGACGGAAAAGGAAAAAAAGCTATTGAAAAAGCTGAAAAAAGCGCATGGCTTTTCATATTATCTAAGTAATTTTATAATTGGATAAATATATTTTATTCAAAATATCAACTGTCTGATACAGTTTCTCGCCCTCATCCTTGTCGTAGGCCTCGGAAAGGCCTATAAGGTAACTTCGCCGTTGTTCTTCCATTTCATTAAATGTGTCATTCTATTGACACTCCATTTTCACCACCAATATACTCTACGGAAATTCTTCCAAAATTTTGAAGAAAGGTGATATGGTCAGGTAACCCTGAAAACAATTATATTGCCTAACACAATTAGGGTATTCTCCCCAGTTGAGCTATGAAGTTGTTGAATTAAGGAATTTTTAAAATTTTTCACAAATCGAAAACAAGAAGAATAAATCATAACAATACTACTGACCTTTTTATAGAAAACGTAAAGTTCCTTAACTCATCAATTCAGTAGCTCAACTGGGGTTCGCGATTTTCTTCTTCAACAAATTTCTCAAAATCTTATATCAATTTCAGTATCTGGCGAAAAAGTCTTTAGCGAATTGATAGCCATCAGATAGATGGGCAGACTCCACGACATTATTGTTTGAAAACTTTTGGCATTTTTCTCAATCGATCTATAACCTTGGCATGCACTGAGAAATGACAGATTGCTGAGAGTTGGAGATAGCTATTGGAGTCCTTAAACGACTGAGACAGTTGACAAACTATCGATTTTCTTATAAGTTTTAACTCAAAAGACTGAAAATCTAAAATAAAGCTGAAAAAAGCCGAAATCACTTTTCAAAAAGCCAGAATTCCCGCTGCCCGCTGTTTTAAAATTTTTCCCGCAATCCGGTTTTGAAAAAAGCCAGATTTGACGGAAAAAAAGCGAAACTGGCAACACTGATTTGGAGCATAGCCATAGCAAAAAAAATCGGAGCAAAGCAGGCATAGTGCTCCCAATAGTTCTACGTATAGCTGCTCCCGTAGTTGTCTCAAATTGATTCCTAAAAAGCCACAGCCTCCTGTTCATGGGTCTGACAAGCTCCTTTGAAGGTCTTTTTCAGGCCATGTCCCGTACCTGAAATTCAGCTGGTGACCCATCGAGACTATGGCGAGCCTTCGTCGACGCCAATAGCCATGAGGGCTCCGCCTTCCTGGAATTGAAAATTTAGCTGTGTTCGAAGAAGTCGAAGATGTGTGACATTACCCAGGGCACTTTTGGCGATGCATTTAAAATAAAATTATTGGTCAATCATAACGGTTCCTAGTGTCCATACTAGCAAGTACTCGTCTTGCGTTGCTGCGTCCCCTCTAGTATTTGAAACACAAAACGAATATAATAAGCTAACTTCCGTAGTATTTATACCCTTGAATGGTTTCCACACTTAAAGCTGAAGGCAACAGAAGGCAAATTTTGGACCGATTAATCTACATCTTCCATTTAATAAGTCCTGCATTGTAATCGAATCATTAGGCGCTTTCATAAATACTCAAACGATTATTTTGCAAATTTCGCGGTTTTTGGTATCTTAGAAAGCTTCGCGGCAAACTTCTAACAATTACCGAAAGTTTCAACCCAATCAAATGAACGGTATAGTCCTACAAATTTCGCGGTTTTTGGACCATTTACCGCCCATTTCATTATCTCAGAAACCTTTGCGGACAAGCGTCCAACCATTGCCCAAGGAGGTAGAGCCGGACTATGTGCCCAGCACGTCCAGAGCCGCAGCTGAGGCGGCAGCAAGTTCGGCGATGCCAGACGTCGCGAAAAAAGTGAGGGTAACAGTAGGACCTGAGGAATACCCTAAGGTCAACCTCAGTCATGAGAAGCTAACTGCTCTCAAGGATGCGATCCTGGATGCATTTTTGGATACGCCCATCAGCTTTACAGAAATTCATATCCGGTAAAGTCATCCGATCATCGACTGCACGATGAGACAACCGCGGAGTGGCTGATGAGCAACGTGTCAAGGTTGACAGAAAGGAATGGAGTACCGCTTCTTGAAAAAATGGAAAAGAGTATCCTCTCACAACATTATATCACCATCTTCCTCCCAAGGAGTGCTGCGAAAGCGTAGGAATGCGTTCCCACAATGCTGAGGAACCAAAACAGTATCGTGACTGATTCGTGGCGGGTCAAGTCACGAAAGGACCAGGGGGCGGAGCCCTCATGGCTATTGGCGTCGACGAAGGCTCGCTGCAGGCCATAGTCTCGATGGATCACCAGCTGAACTTCGGGTACGGGAAGATCCCTGTACATGGCCTGAAGAAGATCGCGAAGGGAGCTGGTCAGACCCATCAACAGAAGACTTTGGCTATTTAGGAATCTATTTGACACAACTACGGGAGCAGCTATGCCTGCTTTGCTCCGATTGCTACGATTTTTATACCCTTGCAGAGGATGTTTGTAACGCATAGAAGGAAGCATCTCCGACCACATAAAGAATATATATTCTTGCTCGGCATGACGAGCTGAGTTGATTTAGCCCTGTCCGTCCGTTTCAATGCTATCTTCTCCGTCAGTTTGAAAGCTATCTTCACCAAACTTTGCACGAAGTCTTTTGGTACATATACGCTGCACATTTGTCGGAACCGGCCGGATCGGATGACTATAGCATATAGCTCCCATAGGAACGATCGGTCGAAAACTAGTTTTAGTGAGAAAAACTTTTTTGTTTTCAATGGAAACGCCTTCAAACTTGGTATTTGGAATCCTATGGGTGGAATCCTATAACGAACAGAATTTTTTGACATCATTTTGTATTTGCCGCAACTTCAAAAGTCTGAAAAAATGACTTTCCGAGCAGATTTCAGGATAAGTTGCCACGATATACTCAAGGGAGAGCTTTAAGAGTTGGAATAGGGTGAAATTAAGGGCTATACAAGAAATTAATTGAGTTTTTGAAATGTTTTCGACTGTCTTACCTTCGAAATTTCGGAAAAAATACCTTTCCGCACAGACTTGAGGCAAACTGAGACTTTAAACTTAAGTAAGATTTTAAGGCTTCAGAATAAATTAAAGACGATCCTTGACCAAAAATACGATTTTGGTAACTTTTCGGACTGCCTTACCTTTAAAAGTCTGGAAAAAAATAACTTTCCGAACAGATTTAAGCAAAATCCGGGACGTTATCCTTCAGTACAGGCTTAAAGGGTTGAGAATCGGCGGAATTAGAACACATTAGCAATCATAGAACAGAAATGAGTTTTCCGACATTTTTTTAAACTAATCGTAATTTCAAAGGTCCATGAAAATATCGGGTTGTTATACTTAAGCTTTAAGGGTTGAGATTTGACTGATTTTCGGCATCCAAGAACATAAATTGCGTTGCGAATTCCTTTCTGCGCAGATTTTTGGAAAGATCGGGATTATTTGCGAAAACGGCAACTGGCCTTCAATAGATTTATGATAAATTACGACTGAACCACTCAACCGAAACCGAAACCGCGGTTCAGTTGGCTTCAAAAACCATGTAATTAACCGAACCGTTAAATGTGAAGCACTGAACCGAACCAGTTCTTATTTCCGATCGGTTTGCATCCCTGGTTTTTAAACACTTTCCATGAATTCTCTTCTTACCTATTCCTTTGTAATTATTTTAGAAAAACCCTGGTGTCCATGCACATCTCACAGGTGATCAACATAGCCGCCATGGGTGGCTTTGTCTACTGGTTGGATGATAAAACTGGTGTGGAACGCATCACTGTGACGGGAGAGCGCCGTTCCGCAGAGCTACAGCGTCTGCCTCAAATCACCGATATACGTGCCGTCTGGACGCCTGATACCAAGCTGTTGCGTAACCACACTTGCCTGCACAGTCGCACCAAGTGTTCGCACATCTGCATAGCCAGTGGTGAGGGCATGGCACGCACTCGTGACATTTGCTCTTGTCCCAAGCATCTCATGCTGCTGGAGGATAAAGAGAATTGTGGCGCCCAGCCTGCCTGTGGTCCGGGACATTTCACTTGTGCCGCTCCCGTGGCTGGGAATAGTGATATGAACAAGGATTGCATACCCGCCAGCTGGCGTTGTGATGGCCAAAAGGATTGTCCCGATAAGTCCGATGAGGTGGGTTGTCCCACCTGCAGGCCGGATCAGTTTAGTTGCCAGTCGGGTGAGTGCATCGACAAGGCTTTGGTGTGTGATGGCACCACCAACTGTGCCAATGGTCATGACGAGGCCGATTGCTGTAAAAGACCAGGCGAATTTCAGTGCCCCATTAATAAGGTAAGACCCCACGTTGAGCGCCACTAAATGAACATGTATTCATTTGTGTGTTTTTTTTTATTATTACAGCTTTGCATCTCGGCCGCTTTGCTTTGCGATGGCTGGGAAAACTGCGCGGATGGTGCAGATGAATCACCAGATATATGCCTACTGCGTCACATGGCTCCCGCCTCGGACAAGCGTGCCTTTATGATACTGATTGGAGCCACCATGATTACCATTTTCTCCATAGTCTATCTGCTGCAATTTTGTCGCACTCGCATAGGCAAAAGCCGCACCGAACCCAAAGATGATCAGGCCTCGGATCCGCTGTCACCCTCCACGCTCAGCAAATCCCAGCGTGTCTCCAAAATTGCCTCTGTGGCCGATGCCGTACGCATGTCCACTTTGAATTCACGCAACAGCATGAATTCCTATGATCGCAATCACATTACCGGTGCCTCAAGTTCGACCACAAATGGCAGTAGCATGGTGGCCTATCCCATCAATCCACCGCCTTCGCCAGCCACCCGCTCACGTCGTCCCTATCGGCATTATAAAATCATCAATCAGCCGCCACCGCCCACACCCTGCTCCACCGACATTTGCGATGAATCTGATTCGAATTATACCAGTAAATCGAACAGTAATAACAGCAACGGGGGAGCCACCAAGCATTCATCCAGTTCGACTGCCGCCTGCCTGCAATACGGGTATGATAGTGAGCCATATCCACCGCCACCCACGCCGCGCTCGCATTATCACAGCGATGTGCGCATCGTACCCGAATCCTCGTGCCCGCCCTCACCCTCGTCGAGAAGTTCCACCTACTTTTCGCCCTTACCACCACCACCGTCACCCGTACAGTCGCCCAGTCGAGGATTTACGTAACATTTTGAGATTTACATGTAAAGAGGGAAGGGCTCACCCTTTGTGTACATATGTGTATGTTTTATTTTGGTCATTTAAGGCTTTAACTATTTTTAATTACCTAGTTTTATGTGCAAACCCGAAGGAAAGTTAGGTACGACGATCTCGTTAAGTTTCATTTTGCCAGCAGATGACGGAAATTGTTTGCATTACGCCCGCAACAATAGACTGCAACAGAAATATATATACAAACGTAATTAGCCAGTAATTGTTAATATTAAGATTTTTGATAAGCAACAATAACATTTTTATAATATTGTATTCCGTGTGCCAAATTTTTGTCGACAAATGCTAAACACAAAATGTGTCGAACCCGAAACGAACTCCTTATACGATTTCACTAGGCAACAGCATTTTGTACTTTTAAAACTGATGCGATTAAAGAAAATTAGGAATTGAATGAATTTTAAATCTATAGATCGAGAAAAAATAGTATTTAATTAACAAATTGAATCCATTTGAATGCCAAATTAGTTTATTTTAAAAGATTTTGGAATTAAGGGAAATTTTCTTTAGAATTCTTGCCCAAAGCCCCAAAGCAAGCTTCTCTGCGCTCTCTTTGCTTGTTAGCTTTTACAAGCCTGCACTTATTTCACAGCTGAACCCAGTACCTGATGATGGTGACGACTGCTTAAAAGCTTTTGTAAACTAGGTTCATCCAAAGACAAAGAACAAGATGCGTAACGGCCATACAAGTAAATGTCTAGCAAATTTGAAGGGAAATTTACAATGTGGACCACTCATATAAAATCAAAAGTCCACATTGAAATTTTCCCCTGACATTCACTTGTATAGCCGCTACGAATCTTGTTGTTCTATGTCTTTGGATCAACCCAGAATTTAATTTTTCAAAAAGAGAATTTTCCAATCGTTTGTAAAAGCTCAAGAAATCTCGATACTACAATTAAACTTCAATTTACCAGCACATTTTGAATGAACTTAGGACCAAATTTACATGTTCTAAATAAATTCACAATTTACTCTATTTGCTAGTTTGGAAGATCTGAAAACGGCACCTGAAACTAAACAATCTTAACTTGACGATCCAGAAATGGATTTCTTATTAATATGACTTCTGCTGGTTCCCTAGTTAACATTTCCAACACTTCAAAATTGCTGCTGCCTAGTGTAATTAAATTTAGTCCCTTGCCCTTTTGATTTGAAACCTATTAGTTCTAGTTTTTGTGTACATAGCCAATTTGTTGTTGTCTTCTTCACCGAAGCCAATATGCCACTAATTCAACTGTCTTCTTAATTGTTATAAACACCAAAAAGTGCCTCAGTAATATGCGTTTAAACTTAATTTTCTCCTGTATGAGTTTATTTTTTTCATAGTTAAATAAAAATATGATGAATAGAAATATGTATGTCTGTAGTAGTTCTTTTGCAATAATAATATTAAAGTAACATATATTTATAGTTAATTTTAATAAACTTATATAATTGTCATAAGAAATGAAACAAAAACAAATATTTTTCAACTATTAAAACGAAAGTGCAGTATTTTTAAAGGAAATTTGAATTTCTATTGTGGGGATTCTCTATAGGAAATTAAGAAACTTTTAATTAGAAACCCAAAGTTAGGTAATTCAAATTTGGGAAAAATTAATTGGAAAGGCAAAAATAGGGAAAATAAGATAAGGAATAAAATTGGGAAGGAAAAAATAGGGGAAAGTTAACTTCAGCTCGGCCGAATTTGTTGCAGCATCCATTGAAAACAAAAAAGTTTTTCAAACTAAGACTACTTTTTTGACCTTATTTTTCAATGGGATCTATACTATATAGATGTCTGATTTCGACCAAACTTGGTTAATTCGGAAATTTAGCGAAATTTGGAGGCGATCCATTTAAAACAAAAAAGTTTTTCACACTAGAACTTCTTTTTCGACCGATCATTCATAATGGCGCTATATGCTATAGTCATCCGATTTTGACCAAACTTTGTAGAAATGTGTTAAAGTATATAAATAAGAATATGCCAATAAAACGACGTTTTCTAAAAAAAGTTCAGATAGTTCGACCGACTTCGATCCCACCAAACTGAATTTAAGTTTAAGTGAAGATAAGGACGTTTTCTAAAAAAAAAAGTTTTTCTCATAGAACTAGTTTTTCGACCGATCGTTCCAGCAGCTATATTAGTCATCCGTTCGACCAAACTTAGTGAAATCAGGGAAAGGTTAGTAAACTAAGAAATACGTACTTTGGAGGCGTTTCCATTAAAAACAACAAAGTTTTTCTCACTAAGACTAGTTTTTCGACCGATCGTTCCCATGGGAGCTATATGCTATAGTCATCCGATCCGGCCGTTTCTGACAAATGTGCAGCCTATATGTCAAACTGACGGAGGAGAAAGCATAGAAACAGACAGACGGATGGACAGAGCTAAATCAACTCAGCTCGTCATGCTGATCAAGAATATATATACTTTATGTGGTCGGAGATGCTTCCTTCTATGCGTTAGAATCATCCGGACAATTTAGAAATTTAGATTTTAAATATAATATTTGAATATGTTATATCAAATATGGTTAAACTTAGCTAAATAAAATGGAAGTGCTGTCCGATTGCATTAATTCATATGAAGCAAACCTAGCAGGCATCGATTGAAGGTCGAAATCGGCTAATAAATAAAGTGAACGCTTGGTTTGGTCACGGCCGCTCGTTTTTGTTTAAAATGTTAAAAAAAATTAAGTAATGATGTTAAACGACTTAAGAAATGTTCAACATTATTCAAATTTTCAGTTTATAAAATTGGGGATTAATTTTAATACTTTAAATAGCAATTACTTTTAATTCCACTGACTACAGAAAACGTTTTGAAAACGAAAATTCTTATCGATTCGCAGACTTCGCAACATCAATCAACTCGTTTTGCGACAATTCCACTCGTTTTCGGAATTCGAAACAGTCCCGTATATCTCGGGCATTTTGCTTTATTATTTTGGCGGTTTTTTATTGTGTTACAAACCCCCGTTTGTATGCAATTATGCACTCAAACATTTTGGTCACCGTCATGACCATGACTTGATCTCGAGCCGGCTAAAACTGCAGACTTACTTAGCATAAAGGTCGGCAAAACAGTCACACTTGTATTAAATATTTCTGCATTTGAGGAAAACAAAAATGACCACCCCAGCAAACATTTTTTATCGCGGAAGATAAGAATGCGATTCTCCCAGTAGGTATAGCTGTACTCTAGCGATATCGCAGTATTATCGCATTCTCATCTCCCTAAGGGTGGAAATGAGACACTATGCGATAACTTCTGAGTGATAAGAAAGCGTTACTTCTCTTCTTAGCGATAAGCACAAAAAAAGCTCTGAGGAATAAAAAAAATCTCCAAAGAATACGTTTCTTCATAACGTTAATCTGATAATCTTTAAGTTATACAAATTTTAATAGACTAATATATGTTTTTCCCCAAAAATTATGTGTTTTCAATATAAAGACTCAATATAAAACGGCCAGCTGAAATTATTGATGAATCGCTTATTTCCCGATAAAAATGCGATACCTAATGTAATTTGATTGTGTAAATCGCCAAACTATTCGCCAATTCTCCCCTCAAACCATCGCTAAACTAAAATAAGAATGTATATATTTATGTGAAAAGTAAAATTCAACCGGAGTTAGAAAAAGTATAGCTACTTTTTTCTAATATTAATCAACTATGTTTTTCCTAATTTTTTCACTCTGAATGTTATTTTAATTTCCATAACTCTTGTTTTTTTCTCCGAATTTGGTTTTCCTTAAATAGTTTTCTTAGTTTTTTTGTCTTTGTTTTAGCAATTCTTAATAAAATGTGTGGAATTCAAATGTGGAACCGATTGGTGGGAGTAGCGATAACAATAGTTGTTATCGATACGATATACCTTGGTGTGGTATTTTTTGCGCGTCAACGGTCACTCTATAGACAGCTGCTCTTTATTTACATCTCATTTCGTAATTTGACGGCCGGATTATTTATTAATGAATTAGCAAAGACAAGTGTTATGACTTCTCAAATCTATAGCCAAAAAAAGTTTATACCCACACCACCGGAGAAGGGTTCATTTCCCTTGGACCACGAGGGCTTGTGCAAGAAGCAGTTTCTTATCTACGCCAGTTGCTTGCGCCGTAACGCCCACGATAATAGCCAGTGCCGGCAGCAGGCTCAGGATTATCTCGGTTGTCGCATGGACAACAATTTGATGGAAAAAACCGAATGGTCCAAGTTGGGTTTTGCGGACAAGCAGCAGCAGCCGGAGGAGGAGAAGGAGGTGCAGAAGTAGCCATGAAACCAGAACGCAATGTGATTATAGCCGCCACGGGCAGTGTGGCCACCATTAAGCTGAGCCAACTGATAACCGAACTAAGCGATGCAAAATTGCCCTTTAAATTTAATCTAAAAATTATCATTACCGATGCTGCACAACATTTCTTTGAGCTGGAACAAATACCCGAAAATGGTGAGTGGGAAAGGGAATAAATATATTCATTTTGTCAACCCATTCCCTTTTTCAGTGCCCATTTATCAAAATCGCGACGAGTGGTTGGCCTGGAATAAGCGTGGTGATCCTGTGCTGCACATTGATCTGGGAAAATGGGCGGATTTGTTGGTAATTGCTCCACTAAGTGCCAATTCTCTGTCCAAAATTGCCTCTGTAAGTCGGTAAATAAAGCTGTTGGAATATTTTTATCATGTCTTTCCAACAGGGTATTTGTGACAATCTGGTAATGTGTGTAGTGCGTGCTTGGGATCTGGAGAAACCTCTACTCTTTGCTCCGGCCATGAATACACGCATGTATGATCATCCAATTACCAAGGAACAGATTGACAAGCTAATCAGTTGGGGCTACAAGCAAATTCCCTGCATTTCCAAGACTCTAATGTGTGGCGATACGGGCAATGGGGCCATGGCAGAGGTATCCACTATTGTGGACTCAGTGGTGGCGGTTTTTTCAATTAGAAATTAGTTAAATGTTAAGAATATTGGGAGTGGAAAATTTGTTAAGAATCGTTGGAAACCAATTAAACAGGTAATTGTCAGAATATTTAAGTTTTCTTTAAATTTTATCAAGTCATTGGTTTACTTACTTTTTGCTTTGTGGTTCCTTTTTGATCAGTAGACTACCTCAGCAACCATTTCATGAAATTTTTTGATCACATTCTAGACTTTTTGAAACGTTTGTCGAGAGAAAATAGTAACCTAGCAGAATCTTCTTGAAGAGTCGTTTTAAACCCGTTCTTCTGATTAGTTTCGAGTCTTCTTTTAATCGCACGATAGTCTTTGGTCAGAAAAAGTCCTGGGCATTCGTCTCTTCTCAACCCGTAGGTAACACTGACACACTTTCGATCCTTTGTTCTTTAACGCTCTGGGGTAAATGGATTGATGTGACGGGCAGAGGAACTAGGAATACCGAAAAAGATGACAAGGATCCTGGGCAGTCAATTCGGAAGGAGCAGCTGCTCACTGGAGAGTAGGTGGTGTGGGAGAACCTAGTCAACTATTTGAGAAGCTCACTAACGTATCGGACGGAAATTCTGGAGACACTTACTTGCACTTGAGTTACTTGAGAGGGTAGGAGTCTGTGCATTGCACCGGATCAGATATTTGGGAACGACCCGGGCAGCCTGGTGTAGTAGTTTAAGATAGTGTAAGACGAACTGCTCATGGCCGACAGACGGATTGAGATGTCCATGTCGGTCACAGAAACTTACAGATTAGTTGCTCCCACTTTTAAATAAGTAATTCCTCACGAAATTCTCTTATTTCTCTACTATATATTTATTTGTTATACATATCAGACAAATAATCTATTAAGTACATATATTTCTGTTTGGCCAAGCCACTTAGACATCCTCCTTAACACATTCCATTGAATTATTTGCAGAATGGTTAATCAAAGCCTTCTCCGAATCGGTAAGATTAATAAATTTGTGCTTGGCCTTCAACTCCTGTTGTATGGAGTATAATAAATCGGGTGAACCACGGCCTGGCTTCATGGTTAAACTATCCCGGTTGGCAGCAGCAGCAACCTTTTCCTCGTTCAGCTCCTCTACCTGCAAACGTGGCTCTACTATCGTCTCCATTTGCACTGACTGACGCTTTCGACGCATACGCTTGGAGCCTCGTGTAATAAGCACCACAGCCGGCGACTCATACGGCAAAGCCTGTATAACTGTCTGCAGTAGCTTCGGTGCTGACTCTGGTGTCTTGGGATTGCCGATAACCACATCGGCCTGCAACGCACTTCTAGCCCGTTCTTTCTCCTCCTCACGCTCTCGTGCCGCATTCTTACGCATTAGCTGACGTGCTCGCTTCTTTAGTATAGCCTGTGCCGTGGGATAGTAGGCAATCACCTCATTCAGATCCGATTTGGAGAGCACAAACAAATTCGAATAGCCCTTGGAGCGTACATCCGCCGTACGTCGATCGGCGCCATTGATGCCCAACAAACTAATCTCGCCAAAGACGGAGCCTTCGGTGAGAGTGGCCAAGACCACATCGCTACCGGGGCCACCCATCACCTGCACCTGACCCAGCTTAACAATGTACATCTCGCGACCCACCTCACCCTTGCGGCACACAAAGTCTCCGGGTAGAAAGGTAACGGCACGTAGCTTTAAAACCAAATCTCTTAGCAGAGCCTCTTCGCAATCAGCAAATAGCTGAACTTTGGACAGCGTTTGAATGTGCACCGAAATGGCTATGTCTGTCTTGAGGTTAATGGGGAGAGCGTCCAGAATGTTGGATTCATCTGTGGAGAAAAGGAAAGTTTGATTGTTTTTAAAGTTTTTAATATTTTTCACAATTTTGGATCGACTTTTGTGACTTTAAGCGGCGTTTTAGTCTTTAAAATTACTAGCAATTGCCGTAAGTTTTTCTTAAGCGACATAATTTTGTCATAAAATAAATTACTTTTTCAAATACGAGCGACATAATTCAGACACTGCAAACAAATGTCCAGAAATCAGTGTCGCGAGACAGTTTGAGGAGAGTCAGATGGACCGGGAGCGCAAAACTTCAACATGGGTTCCCTACCAATAGTCCCAATACAGTAACGAAGTGGGACTATCCCCTATCTCAATGGAAGCTTGGCCCACCTCTTCTGTAGGGCTAAAGCCACTTAGAGACCTCCCTCGTAAAACAGCACCCATTAGACCCCAAACAAAGTATGCAGACGTCTCGAAAATGTAAGGGTAGCGTCAGTACCAGAAGAATACACTCAGGTAAACCTCAGTCACGAAGAGCTATCTAAAGGAGGTCTTACTGATATTTTGGGGTAAGCCCATTAGATTTGCAGAAACCCATTGTCATTATTTCAGAGAAGTGGCTCTCAAGGTTGACAGAATGAAAGTATCCCCTTGAAAAGTATCCCCACTGAAAACGGTGAAATGGACACTTACTCTGCTGAGGAACCAGAATAATATATCACGGAAGGACCAAATCCAAGCTGGACAAACACCCAAAAGTGGCAGTGGTACAACACTCCTCCGAAACGGATAAAGGCAGAGGTTAATCACCACATTTTATAAACATCAGAACGCCATAATAATTCGAACTCTTCAGTAAACATAATGGCGACATAAGATCGCTCTTTTAACTGAACTTTGAGCTATTCTATGCCCCTTGAAAATGGACATAAGATCACCAAGGATCATTCTAAACCGACATAATACTCGTAAGGATGCATTTGAAGCTGCATTTGGAGCTCTTTTATGGGTCTCTTTGGAATGGTCATAAGAAACTGAAAATGAATTTCGAGCTCTCTAATGCCACTTTGAAATAGTCATAAAATCGCCATTTAAACTGAAGATTGAGTTCTCTCTTGTCTCTTTTAAAAGGTCCCAAGATCGCCGTGGATCATACTAAAACGACATAGTCTTCCACAAACTCAATTTCGATCTCTATACTGTCGCTTCAAAGTGGTAATAAGATTGCCATGGGTCATTCTTAATGGACATAATCTTCCGCAAACTAATGTTTAGAATATATATAAAAATAAATGTTTGTCTGTCTGTCTGTCCCTTATGCCTGCTTAAACCGTTTATCCGATTGTGATAAAACTTTGGGAATTGGTAGACCGCTTGCCCGGCAAGGTTTGTAAGTTGGAAAAATGGCCGAGAAATGGTCCAAAAACCGCGAAATTAGCAAAATTATGCCGTCGATCCGATTGTAATGAAATTTAGGGGATTGATTGTACGCTTGCCCTGAAAGGCTTCTAAGTTGAAGAAATGTTCGGAAAATGGTCCAAAAACCGCGAAATTTGCCAAAATTTCTGATTGCGGTGAAATTTTTGGGCATCGTTGGACGCTTACCCGGGAAGGTGCTGAGTTGAAGAAATGAGCGGTAAATGGTCCAAAAACCGCGAAATTTAAAAAATATCAATTGAGATGAAACTTTGGGATATGCTTGACCGCGAAGGTTTCTAAGATGAAGAAACGGGTGGGAAATGGTCCTCAAGCGTGAAATTAGCTAAATTATACCATTCATCCGACTGCGACGAAACTTTGCGGAATGGCTAGACGCTTGCCTGCAAAGGTTTCAATGTTAAATTAATGAGCGGAAAATGATTCAAAAATGGCGAAATTCGCAAAGTTATACCGATCATCCGATTGCGAAGATACTTTGAGGAATGGTTGGACGCTTGCCGGTGATTGTTTTTTAAGTTCCAAAAACCGCGAAATTTTCCAAATTATCAAATGATCATATCGTTTAGTTCTTAGATAACAATGGCGCTGGCGTTGGTAAATGCAAAATGCAGATTGAACGGTCCTAGGAGGTGTAAGCCAAAGGGTCAAAAAAGTGGCAAAATTTGCAGAATCTGTTTGAGTTTAGATTAATATTTAGACGGTCAAATATGTAGAGGTGAAGGTCAAAAAATATCGCAATATTTTCTTATTTTTAGGTCGCATCTCAAAGCGAAGATTTTCAATTGGTCATAAATGCATAAACAGAAACGAAATGTCGGGTAGCTAAGCAAAAAATCTACAAACGGGAAATAATGAGCTAGAAAGTAACCTTACGAAAACTACACACAATTAGTTCAGTGTGTATTTATATTTGTGTCCCTTATGGGCGTCTACCCAGTCGGACTTGACTGCGTGCCAGAAGCACATCTCGTATACAACTTTTGCCACTCAGAAGTAATTGCAAAAACCTGCAGTCTTCCTTTCGCTTTTGTATAGGGGCGAAACGCAGCAGTAACTGTTTTATTAGAAGCGACGTTTGCATGGGTTGTTGTTTTTGTTGGCTCAACTTCGTAAAAACGCTCGGCTCTCTGTGCTCCATGCTGAATGCGTGCCATTAGAAGGGACGTTTGCATGCTATGCAGATTTTATGCCTTCCAACATACTTCAAAAAGAACATGTTTGGAAAAATCGAACGGTCGTCAATCGTTCGGGTCCTATTTCGTATTTTGGTTTCCAATAGCACGGGTGCTGCATGCGTGCCATTAGAAGGGACGTTTGCATGTTGTGCAGACTTCTTCGCTTCTAACCTACTGCCAAAAGGAACGTGCATCAGTTTTCATACAGATTATTTGCCTTCTATCATACTGCAAAAGTTTGTAGTGCTTTCTTCCTAGTAAAAAGATGTGTGTCAGAAGGCATTCTTTTGGGAATCACGTTCCGACAAATCCGACTGGGTAAGCCGCCGAACCGATCTCTACGAAATTTGACAGTATGTTCATATCGAACAGGAAAGATTCATAGGCTTTATATTGAGTGAACCGGTGCGAAAGCGGCTAAGAACGGTTTGAAAGTGGTTCAGATCTACACCTTTCGATTAGAAAATTGGTATTTATGTTAATAATGTGAGTGTTAGACGTTTTACAAGTCTCAGAATTTAATTAGTTAAGTTATGAACTGGAACTGGACAACATTTCAATGCGACTTAACCCAGCGGGTCAAAACCGAATGAGGTTGGTGCACAACCTGCATTACATTTGGCGCACAAAATATATGTGTACCTAAATTAGAAGCGTTCGAATTTCAGTTTTTTGTTTGGGAAGAGAATGTTTCTTTTTTGGGTTTGGGGGTTTCGTTTCAAACAACATTTTTACAAACAAGAGGAAAAGAATTAAGTGTTTTATAAGATTAGGGAGGTTTGCGGGAGGAAATGGAGATTTGCATATTCCAATAAAGACGTTACAGTTGTGTGAAGAGATTTACAATTCGATACACCTAGTTAGCACTAAACAGTCTCCTAGGTTGTAAAGTATTTTTTATACAACTCTTTACAGTTAGTCCACAAGTCCTCGCACAAATTTCCAAATGGTGTATCGTCTTGTGAAGTGAACGCATACTTCCTAGCCAACATTTTCTCAAATGGTATATTGAATTGAAATATAAATCCGATGTGTTTTCTGTTATACGCACATTTTCCGATTACATAGAACTCTGTTTTGAATTCAGGATCATCACGAAAACGGCCAAGCTAATGTAAAAGTATACAGGATTGTAATCGATATTTGAGGGTTGCCAGCCTACAAAGTTTTAAAGAGAACATCGATCTTGTAATGGGGTTTTGCGCCGCTGGGAAGAGCGCTGTTGAAACTGAACTTCGAGCTCTCTCAGGCCGCTTTAAAATGGTCATTAGATCGCCGCTGAAACTGAATTTCGAGCACTCTCATGTCCAGATATAACGACATGATATCAAATCCAATCGTCATATTTAGGAGTAATCATTAAATGACATAATTTCGTCGCTGATAAATTTAAAACCACTTAATCTTTCGCTAGCTAAAGTCAAGAAATAGTGCGCGATCTTATGTCGCTTCAAAGCACAATCAGCCCCACTTTCACTTTCGCTTACATTTAGCGATTTTGTGAACAAAATCTTATCGAAAGTGAAAATCCTAGCACGGCTGAAAAAAGATTATAAATGTTTTAAAAAACCTACCCAGTGTCCGCTGTTGCTCCCAGGTAAACTGAAACCACATCTTCACACGCGATTGCACTTCATTCGACAAATTCAAGCGTCGCATATACTCCAGTGTCTCATCCTCCAACTGTCGGTATTCATGTCTATTTCGTGTAGCCGTCGAAATGATATCTCTTATCTGGCCAATCAGCAGGGCAAACACAAAAACGCCCATCAGCCAAGCCACCGTCATGAAAACGTATTCCCCTTGTCGCTCCGGCTTGGGATTTTTACCTATCGAGGTGGCCGTCTTTGTGGCAAAGGCAAAACATCTCACATATGGATGACCTTTACCACTGAAGACCCAACGATTCTGACCCAAACCCTGATAGTCACTGTAGGCATAGTACAGGGCAGCCGTTATGTGAATCATGTAGAGCATATAGGTGAGAGTTTTGGCCACGCGCACCTAAGCAGAGATTTGTTAAATGAAGTACAAAGTGTGACATCAAGCTTAGCTTACAAAATGTGGCGAAGATATCACACGATCCAAGAGACGGAATACCTCCCAGAAGCTTTGTATTTTGAAAAAGCGTGGAAATCGCAACCATACGGCGCCAGTGCCCAACTTTAGATAGAAGAGCTCCAGCGGCAGCAAGGCCAAAAGATCCAACTAATAGGGGGGAAGAGTAAAGAGTAAGATCAGCTTGAGTAGCTTTAAAAAGAGCTCACCTTAAACTGCAGCTTGCGCATGTAGTTCTTCCTCGTCAGATTCTTGTTCTTCACCCAGAAACCCTCGAACAAATACATCACACGATGCTTGAAGAAGACCACATCCAGCAGATAGATGATATCCGCACAGAAGTCACAGGCCAGCCAAATGTTGGTATTCTCCTTGGTCTGAAAGGGAAATGAGGCTCGCAGGGGTATGACCCAGGCGTTGTAGAGAAACGACAGGGAGACCACACACAACCATGAAATGTAGATCTGACCCTGCGGGTCCAGAGTACGCTCATCGTTGTTGGCACCGCATAGACTAGAGCACAGCCAAACATTGGAGCGTGGTGTATCCGCCTCGAAAAGACGTCCGCGATGCGGCGACTGACCCGCTGGCACCAGACGTATCTTGTGCCCAGGCGAAGGATGTAAGCTCTTGGTGCTGGCATGCAAACCCGGTGCCGTAGGTGGTGTGGGTGAGCTGGTATTACTCGAAGAGGGCGTGGGTGGTAGCTCTATGCGGGACTTCACCTTGTTGGCCCTAGCCGTGAATCGTCTTACCAAGTGCCTCACTTGATCCCTTAGAAACTGCTGTCCCTGGGAATCCAAGCTACCCGCACTGCTGGCAGGTCGATGTGCATCCACATCGGACTCCACCACGGCCACTATTTCACTCTCATTGAGCGAGGAAGAGCGTTGCGAGCGTTGGATGACATTGCGATCCTCGTTCTGTAGCTCGGGCGATTCATTGTAACAGATCTGCACATCCTGCTCATCTTCGTCCATGGGCTGAGAACTGCTATCACACTGATCTGGCTCCACTGCCGGCAGTACCACCTGTCCCGTGGCAGCAGCTAGTTCCTCGGCACGTTGCACCTCAACGGGATCGGGTATGGCTCCCGGCAAGGTAGTCATCTCAAACACCTCCGGTTGCAAAACTCTTCTCACAGTATCCGGGCTCACCAAGGGCTTTTCATTCTTAAGTATATGCTTGACCAGGGCATGGGTAGCTCCTATGTTGCTCTGGGTGGGTTCGGCCTCCACACAGCCAATTCTTCCATTGCGAAAGTAGAGGCGTGAGTGATAGAACCTGGGGCTATGCGGTCGCTGGCGACGCTGAGGCACCTTATAGGCATTGATCTTATAGGTAATCTTCTTGGCCGGACTAGGGGTCTTGTTCTCCTTGTCGCCCTGTCGTCTGCTCACCTGCTTCTCTTGCTCCCTTTCACGTTGCATCATTTGCTCGGTGGCACTGACAAACTGCTCAATCTCTTTGATATCCTTGGAGATTTCCTCCAGGCTACGTCTAACCTGTGCCTCCTTCTCCCCGGGACTGGAGTAGCGACGCACGCTCTCCGGCTGGGTGTTGATGACATTTCGCATGAACGCATGCCTCTCCAAGGTTTCACAGAACTTCGGCGAGGCAGGCCGCTTCGATTTGGCCAATGGCGAAGTAGCCATTCGCTTCAATTGGGCGTGATCTTTGTTGAGTTGAAACTCGTCGTAGGAATAGTTCTCCAGTATATTGGGAGATGACTTCAGCAGTGCAGCAGTTGCCTCTAGCTCGTGCTCCTCGCTGCTGCGCTGGTTTAGCTGTGAATGAATCGAATGGAAATTGGTTGAGCTCAGGTCTCTATTCAACAAGGCAAACCAGCACGCAAATGCAATAAAAACACAAACAACTTGCTTGGGGAGTGTGTGCCTGGCATGCTAATTGCTCAGAGACACCCGCATTGACAATGGCACTTTAATCGAGAAGGGAGCCAAAGCCAAAGCTCATCCATCAGCCCTAGCCCACAGGCGTGTGGCTTTTGGTCAGCGAAGGACGCAAGTTCAAGCAGTGAACCTACTCACCCCACTTACTAGGTAAGTGCGTAAACATATTTTGAGATAGTTCTAAGTTATCTGACAAATCGTCTGTCTATTGATTGTGGTAGAAAAATGCACAAAATAATATTGACTCCAGATCCGATCAAATGAAATATGTTCGCTATTCGAACCTCAGAATGTGACATCCCATTTATGAACCTGAACCAAACTCAGTAAAAATTTTTTACCGAATTGCGCTTAACAAGTCTTGAAAACGGAACAATATCTACTCAAATCTGGGCTGTGTCAAATATACTTGTTTGAGGAAAGATTGAAAGTAGTCCGTAAAAAAAAAACAAAGAAAAAAAAAACAATAGGAGACCTCGAACAATGGCGTAAATGTTCAATGTAAATGAATAATGTCCAACATACGAGGTGTGTTCAAAAAGTATCGCGAATTTTGTGTTTTTTCAAAAATTATTTATTTATTCATGAATATCTATTTTGTCCCCTTCAAAGTAATCCCCATGAGATATTATACACTTGTGCCAACGGTTTTTCCAATCTTCGAAGCACTTCAAAAAATCATTTTTTTTATCTTGTTCAGCTCCTCCTTCGATGCCGTCTTTATCTCGTCAAGCGTAGCGTAACGTCGTCCTTTCATGGGCCTCTTCAGTTTTGAGGAACAAGAAAAAGTCACAGGGGGCCAGATCTGGGGAATACGGTGGCTGCGGCATCATTAGTGTGTTGTTTTTGGCCAAAAAGTCGCGCACAAGCAACGATGTGTGAGCAGGGGCGTTATCGTGGTGCAAAAGCCAATTTTTTGTTCTTCCACAAATCCGGGCGTTTCTGGCGGATTGCTTCGCGCAAATTGCGCATAACTTGCAGGTAATATTCCTTATTGACCGTTCTTCCCTGTGGCAAGAACTCATGGTGCACCACGCCCCTGCAATCGAAGAAAACTGTCAGCAAAACTTTCACATTCGACCGAACTTGGCGCGCTTTTTTCGGTCTTGGTTCGTGCGGCAGCTTCCATTGAGATGATTGAGCTTTGGTTTCCACGTCATAACCATAAACCCACGATTCGTCACCAGTTATGACCCTCTGGAGCAAATTTGGGTCGTCGCGGACAGAGTTTAACATCTCATTAGCAATGTTCATGCGATGCTGTTTTTGGTCGCAATTGAGCAATTTGGTACGAATTTCGCGGCGACCCGTCTCATGCCCAAATCATTGATAAAAATCGAATGGCACGAGCCAATCGATATGTTTAGGTCCTCAGCAACTTCTCCAACGGTGATTCGACGATTGGCCAATACCATTTTCTCCACTTCATTAATTTTTTCGTCTGTTGTTGAAGTGCTCGGGCGTCCGGCACGCTCTTCGTCGTTCACATCTTCTCGGCCTTCTGAGAACATTTTGTACCACCGATAAACGTTGCTTCGGTCCAAGGTAGCTTCTCCGTATGCCACAGTCAACATTCGGAATGCATCCGCGCACTTAATTTCGTTTTTCACACAAAATTTGATACAAATTTTTTTTCCTCTTTTTTTTAATTTTTAAAAAAAAAGACAACCAAAAACACATGCAAGCAAAGCAGCTGTCAACAATTAAGTGAACATTCAAAATGGCCGAGCTTGTCGGCATAAGTGAGAGACATGAGTACCAACATAACGCCACAAAAAAATCGAAATTCGAATATACGTAACCCGCGAAAATTCAAAATTCGCGATACTTTTTGAACACACCTCGTATTGCTGTATTTGGTCTCTAACAACTGAATTTACACATTTTATATGAACTGTGCCCTACCGCCGTTGTTCGAGTAATAGAACAATCTCACCTGGCGCAACTATAGTAGGTAGAATTCGTTTGACTTCGGATTCGTGTTTACTGGGTCCTAATTACCCAAGAAAAGTAACTTTCGCCTAGATAAAAGCTTCGTGCAGCACGGCTCTCGAAGGTAGTTTTTCCTATTTCCTCGTACAGTTAAGACTGTAAAAAGTGTCGCTGAGCGGCACACGTCTTCCCAAAGGAAGATGAAAACACGATTGGAAGAATCGCATGTTTATTTTCTACGATAAAAATGTTTTCTGAGCTAACAGAACTTAACTTATCAATTGCTTTAGATGCTTTTTGAGGGCACTTGCTTGGTAGAGTAGGTTGGTATTTCTTCTATTTTTAACTGATATATTTTCCATCTTTCGTTATTACTTGTCAAGCGTGGTTAATTTTCCTATTTTAAAATAAATTGAAAATACATAGTCGGGCCTTGAGACGCTATACGAAATCAATTAGATATAGAAGTAAATTTGATTATTTCACAACCAATCCAAAAATACATGAAGACATTACTTTAAGTGGGCTGACCCGTGTGATGGTTTCAAAAAATCGAAATATGTGGTTAAAAGGATTTTCCGATATTCGATGTCGCTAGAAAGTTATAGCGCTGAATGCGTTTGAACGCCCTGCAGATATCACTTGAACTTTCAAAGAAGAAAATTAAAGGGAACCCCTGTTATTGTCTGGTGCTGTGTGTGTGTGCTTGTGGCTATCTGATGCGGACGATATCATTCCCCGTACAACTACAAATATTAGGGACACAAATGCATGCCAATATAATGTTGTGTTCAATACTGCAAGAGGCATAGGAGATAAAGAAAAGAGAGAAACATAAGAAGTTGTTGCTGCAATTTCGTTACGTCAATGGTTTTGCTGCGGTCATGCCTCATTTTTTGGGGCTAATTTACGAATATGCTGAAATGCTATTTTCATGTGAGTGCTATAGGAAATCCAGCAAGGCTTCTTTCGGTCTGTCGTACCCTTCCAAACCGGGAAAATGCTTGCTTCGCTTCTCTCTTAATTCCTATATCGATATTACCATATTCCCTTAGATAGTTTTTAGCAATGAGTTGCCTTACTGAAAACCTGCTCAAGTGTTGTGTTGAACCTGTTGTCGCTAAAAATATGATGTTCTTGTTCACAACCATTTCATCAGATATTATAAATGCATGTTTAAAAATTATAACAAAGTTCCGAGTTGCTGGAGTTGCCCTACGTCTGGATACTAAAGTTCAAAGACCCCACAAGCATTCATTCATGAATTGTCCACAAAACGAATAATTTTAAAGTTGACCTTACCTTGCGAAAGCGTGCCATTCTGTTATTTGGCGTGTTGAAGACTCCCCGTCAAAGTTCACCGCCAGTTCAAGGTTCAGGGTCGTCCCTTTGACAGGCGCAAGTGCCTGTAATTACATCAAAATTATTTGTAGCGTGTCACACGCGGCGTATGATAAATGCACACAATCTCTTAGCGGTCTTATCATCAACTCTCGCTACCATATGCTGGAGATACTTATTGATTTTTCCATCAACTGCAATGGGAAACTTTGCTTTGTTTGCAGATTTGTGTGAGGTTTACTCAACAGGTGGTCAGAGAAAAAAGCAGATTTTAAAACTACAAATTTTAAACTTTAAAGTGGTAGCGATAGTTTATGACCAGTGTGAAAATATGTCTTACGAGTATGTTGTAGTATTTTTTTAACCATAAGTTTTCTTTGTCAGCTGCAGTAACAACTTACTTGCACCTCACAAATTACGCAGCCACAAAACCCAGACGATGCGAAAGATAAACTGGACTGACAGCAGCTGATTTCGTTTTTGGCCAACTAAAGGCTAACAAAATGGCGCAGGCGCTTTAAATGAGAGAAAATACTGTGGTAGAATAGCAATAGAAAACATTGGAAACTATTTTTGGGAGACTATGATAACTCAAGTAAAAAATAAATCATTTTGTCAATAAATTATTTAGAATTGTGTAAACCACAGGTCACACTAAATCCTGAAAGCTTTATCTAAGTAGACTAGCAATGAAATGATAAGCTGCATTAACAGTTAATGGGAAGCTTTTATATATCGAGCTTTCAGTGACAGTCAACTGTTATGCTGATGTGTTTTATATGCTGCTTTTAACCAAAGTCAGGAAATTATTTTGACAATTTATTATTACTTACTGAATATCCAGCGATGCCTTTGCATTGTGAAAATTTGATTCTTATGAAACCTGAACCACTGTTGAACCGGTTCCAAATCGGCTCTTAACCAGTAAAATATCCTACACCGTATTTCCATTCTATAGACCAAATTTCAAGTTCTTAGCTTAAAAAACTTCTGGCATATGGCTCTGAACCAGAGATCTGCAAGAGTTCCTGTTTTCTTGACTAGAGTACACTTGTTGTAAATGCGTCTTGGGTATGATTTTGCACTCAAAATATGAAGTCAGTTCATATACTCACTCATATCGGACTAGTATTTCAGTAACTGGTCTCAGTTTTGAGCGGGTGTCAAATTTACTTGTACCTGCTTTGAGCGACACCGCACGATACCTTCGTCTTTGAGTGGGCGGTCGCACGCAGGTAATTTTACTCAGACAGCAAAGAGGAATACGCAAATAACCCGGTGTTTTGAGCACACATTCTACCATTACCTCAGTATTACTTGAGTATTGCTCTTCGCATGTGTTGGTTTCCAAAGCATGCGTTTTAATATTCTAAAATATTTTCATAAAAAACCAATTTAAAGGGTATGCAAACTTCTTCATACCTTTTTTCAGTGGGCGTAGGCAAAATAGCAAAAACAGTATACACAGAATTAGGTTCTGCTGACGTCGACGTCAAAGCAGGGATGAATTTGACGAGAAGTGAATGAAACGAACAGAAGCCGAAGACATATTAGAGAGCAGACACACAAGCAGTGGCCGGGTGGCTCAGCGACTAATGAAAAGTTTTTTTTTGAATAAACTTTACAGCCGGTCACCCCTCTCTGCTGTTGGCGCCAGCTTTGTAGTAATTAGCCATGCAAAAGTAGCCTCAAACTGTCGTTCTGATTCGGCGTTAAACTGTAGGTCTCTCTTAAATTTTACGGTTCCCTGTTTGAATGAGTATTTCCTATACGCTAAGCGAGTGGCGCGAGTGCTTTCGGCACTTAAGTGCGAGACGCAAATATGCCGCGAGTAGAAATACTACTGTATACATTTTGTTGGGGTAGTCGGGATATCCGAGTGCGAAAATATAAAGTACTTTTGCAGTGCACTTGCAGTTGCGGTGCACTCGTGCAGATCTCTGCTCTGAACCACTTTTTAACCGTTGTCAACAGCTTTCGAGCCGGTTCACAGACAAGACTCATACTGTGAAGAACGGTTTAGCGGCTTGGACCCCTATATAGACAGTTATATGTTAATGATGCAGAAATATTCCCTAAACCGTGTTTTATATTGCACAAAAGTTTTATATTTCTATCCTTTATAATCTCCGAGTGAGATGATAACATGTCAGTATAATATTTTACTAGTTCATTTTCATGTTCCAGCAAAAGCGACTTATCTCAGTTATGCTGCAGCCAATATTATGCGAAGATGCTGCAGATTTTTGCCAAAACATCAGAAATTCGAATTTCATTAATGAGCATTTTGTTTTTACTAGATTGACTCAAAACTAAATGAGCTAGTTTCTCTTGGTAAGACTTTCACAAAAGCATTATTTTGAGTTATGACAGTGTTGAAGTAAGTCAACAATATGTATAGATGAAAAGATTTGATAATAACTTAACAACCAATCGATACTTTACTGAGCTAAGTTGGCGCCTCCACTTTTTTGTGAGCCCGGTTTGCTAGAGTAATTCTTCTCCGGATTTTCAGACTCATGTGGTCACTGGTTACACAGTGCGACATTTTGAAACTTTAAATGTTTGATGACATACACTCATGGACAATATAATAGGTGTGAAGTTTTTTTTTTAAATATCGTTTTAATTCGATATAAACATAACATTTAATAAGGAAGCTATACTTTTTTAATATGGTCACACTGTTTCGGTACGAATTGGGTGAAATTGTGCACTGTTTTATTGGTTAGACTGGTATGAAGCAAAACACTAACCTGTAGTTTATAAATGCAATTATTTGTTTGCAGAAGGTAAGGTACTAGGAAAATATAACTAAATGGGGACTTAATAACCATTAAAATTGTATTAGATGGGCCGTGGGCGTCACTGCAGTGCGGAGGAGAGAAGGCGCATTCGTCGACTCCGAGATGAAGGAAAAACGTATAAATCCATTGCCATGTTAATGAAACGTTCTCAAAACTTCGTAACCAATGCCTTAAAACCGGAAAAAAAAGGCGAAACTCGGGGAGTACCTAGAAAATCATCATCTAGGACCGACGATCGCATGGTTCAGTTGGTTAAACGCGACCCGTTCAAGTTTTCCAGGACGATTGCCAATGAAATTGGACCGTTCGGCGACGATTGGCAATAGCAAACCTACCAGGTAGTATTGCTCGCAGGGCTCCTTTGCTTCGGTCGGCAAATTTACAGATGAGGAACAAATTCGCATTGGATCGTAGAACCTGGTGCGGACCGGACCGGGTGAGAAAAAATGGCGTAATATCCTCTGGAGTGACGAAACCAAAATAAAATTATTTGGAAATGATGCCAAAAGGAATGTTCATCGTTCGAAAGGCAAAGAATTTGATCCCAAGTACACATATAAAACTGTGAAACATGGAGGTATCCAAATGGTATGGGGCTGCTTTTCATGGTATGGTGTTGGTCCGATTCATCGTATTGACGGAATAATGCACAGATTCGTATACAAAGATCTATTGGAGACGGTGATGCTACCATATGCCGAGGATAATATGCCACTTTTATGGAAGTTCCAGCAGGATAATGACCCGAAGCGCGCCTCCCAAGTAGTAAAGGATTGGTTCCTAGAGCAAAATGTGGATGTTCTTGAGTGGCCAAGTCAATCCCCGGACCTCAATCACATCGAGAATCTCTGGGGTGAACTCAAAAGAGAGGTCGGAAAGACTTTTTGTCAAAATAAAAATCCACTTTGGGATATTGTCCAAAGAGCATGGTACAACATTCCAATTGGAACTTGTCGCAAGTTAATATCCTCCATGCCAAGACGAATGGAGAAAGTCTTGCAAAATAATGGCAGATATACCAGATACTTTGCTTAATATAAAACAAGACGAAAAATAGTGAAATATTGATTTAATTTAAACATTTATCTTCGTACACCTATTATTGTGTCCAGCCAAAATGATCGGATTTAAGAAAATATTTTATTTAGTTATTATTAGTTTTGAAAAAACTTTGATTTGTTAAGATTAGAGAAGATATGAAATAGAAATAAAAAGTTAAAAAAGAAAAAAAACACCTATTATTTTGTCCATAAGTGTACATACCCGGTAAATCAGAAAGCTACTGATGTATAATGATTCCTATTTTGACGGAGCTTTGTGTGCTTCCCAACGTCATCATGCTACTGCTTGCTTTCTCTTAAATAGAAAGTTAGCGAATCCCAATTGCATCCATCTTAAAGTTTGTGATTTCCTGTTTCTTTTTTGCAGTGGAACAAAGAGTTAAAAAGTAAGCGCTGTCTTCTTTCTTTAGTATTGCACTTGAGTTATACTACAGCTGACTTGAGTTCTTGAAAGAAGCGAAAATGGCATTTGCATACTAAGTTGCAGGCAACAAAGTTAGGAGGCCCGTTTCGAAGTGTATAACTTAGTTGAGTGAGCATTAGACTGAGTATTAAATACATATAAACTCATAAAAATTGTAAAAATTTCAAGTGACCTTAATGAATGGTTAAAATTTTTACTACCTCTCTTTCATTTAATGCCCAAAAATTATCATGTTACCACATAAAATGGGGACTTTCAGTCTAGAAGGGTAGGGGGAACATGCTAAGTTATCAGAAATGGAGGAAAAGTTTTCTCAATGAATAAGTCTTAATAAATCACAAGTTTTTCTACACTTTTCTGAAGAATCTTAAAAAATCTCAAAAAAATTGAGACTTTTGACAACGGCTTCATAATCTTTATCTACTTAGAAACTGAGTTTAAAAAGGAAAAAACCTCTTTTTAGCATCTAACGAAGAGAGTAGTCAAAACGAACACTTGCCAGGGCATTCTAGTTTATACTTTCCAGGACCCTCGATCAAAGAAGAATAGCCATATTTCTCGAATTTGTTTTCACAATGGTTTTTTGTCATTTTATTTTTTATATATTTTTAAATAATAATCCATTCAGCTCTACATTTACAATTACATATTTGTAATATTGGTTGGTTTTCCATTTAAATATATATAGATTTGTATATATGTAAAATGTGTTTATATAACTTTGATTTGTTTTTTGTTTTGTTTGTAGATGTAATTCAAGTGAAAACGTCTGCTAAAGGGACGCATGAACCGCATGCGATTCCTTACAAGTTCGCTAAAAACATTTACAATTTATAAGCCGAAGAATCAAATACATAACCTCAATTTGCAGATGTCTGTGTATGTGTGTATATAAGAAGAATGGCATGCAGACATACGTACAAACCTAGAAAGAACAGTTGCTAGTTGCTTGGCGTGACTGGAAATTATGTTGTAACTTATTTTATGGTTTTTGTTTTATGGTTTTTGTGTGTGTGCATATTTAAAGGTTAAAGGGTTTTATTTAAATTTTTTTGTAAGTTTTTCATTTGTTTTTTTTTTTGTCACTTAAAAAATTACATTAATAAAATGTATTTTAAAACTGATGCAAACGTTGCATTTTTAACTCCCGCTTTACTCGCTCTCATCCTCCTCATCTTCCTCGGACGACTCTTTCTTCTTGGCCTTCTTGGCTGGCTTGGCGGCCACCTTCTTTCGCTTCTTGGGCGCACCAGAGTCAGTGCCGCCATTTGCCTCGTACTCCTTGACCGCCTTGTTGTACTCCTCCTTCATCTTGATGGCCTTCTGTTCCCATTCCTAGAAGAAATAAATCATATAATTAATAAATAAATTTAAGAACCGGGAATCTCGTTCAACCCACCGTTTTGTCTTTAAGTCCACGCCACAGTTCGCCTCCACGCTTGGCAATATCTGTGACCTTGCTGCCGGGATTATCCTTTTTGATCGATTCACGATTCTCGTTGAGCCATAACATGTAGGCGGACAGAGGACGCTTGGGACGTTCACCACTCATGTTTGCGATTTGTGTTTAAGAAGTTGATAAGTTGATACTGCAAGCGAGAAATGAAAGATGGAAATTTAATAAATTGAAAATTGCAAATTCATTTGCAGCCTTGAGGCCAATTTAGAACTGAATAATTGCATTTTTGCATAAGGCAAACCAATAATTATTTAATTTGCCGGAAATGCTTTGATGGCAACTGTACACATTTCCTAGAATCAAACGCACGCAAATCATCTCATCATATTTATAGGTACATATATATGTGTACATTACTGTTATGTGCCAATTAAGTACATATGTATGTATTTATTGTGTGCAGGGAAAATATTTGGAATTTACCTCCAAGGACTTGGAGTGGGGGTTAATTTACACTTAATGTGCATGCATCTCAAATTATGTGCAGCTGGTAAATAAGACCTTTGAACTTTTGCTCATTTTGGTATTTGTGCACCAATTTCCTGTTTCGCAGAATTACCGCTACTTGTTACTTTAACCTTCTGCCTTTATCATCAGCAGTTTGCTCTAGGATTGCCAACGCTTTGCTTATTGTATATTGTATACTAATTTCCTTGTCATCAGCCTCCAATGGTCGGCCATCGAATACGAATATGGTCATTTTTAGCATTATTCGTAAGTCGAAAAGGAAAATGCTCACTTATGTTTTCATTACTGAATACACAAGGCAACAAAAAGACTTTTTTCAGTATATTGAAGGATTGGTTTTGACTCTGGATGATTTTTGTGTCCTGAACACGAAACTGTTTATGGAAACTTGAGCTTACAGTTGCTTAAAATGTATACTTTGACCCTTTTTTAGACGAATTTTGAGGGAAATCCATTCCATTGCTTTTACTCTCTTTGATCATTTCGGAAAGTACTACTCCTTAACTTTAAAATAAACTATGCCAAAGAGTTCTACGATTTTTTTTAAGGAAAGACTTTAAATACTTAGTTTTGAAACTTCTTAATTACTTGTATGAACTGCCCATAAGTTAGGCTGCCTTCACACTGCTCGACACAAAAGATATGAGAGTCTAGTAGGCCTACATGTTCTTCTCTTCTTCTTATTTGGCTTGATATTTCTATCACAACCGTTTGACGGTCTCGGCCGCTGCTATTAATGCCCGCCACTCGCCTCTGTCTTGTGCGAGCTGGCACCAGTTGTTCAATTCAAGCGCCTTTATGTCTTTCAGCACCTGTTTTTCCCAACTAAGTTTCGGTCGTCCTACAGCTCCTGCTTTCCCTGATTCGTTCGCCTTCCGCCTGTACACTTTTTTTACTGGAGCTTCTTCATCCATACGAGTAACATGTCCAAGCCAGCGCAGCCGCTGTTGTCTTATGCGCTTGACTAGGTCAGTGTCCCCATAGAGCTCATACAGTTCGTGATTCATTCGGATGCGAAATTCGCCGCCAACGTTTAGAGGTCCATAAATCCTCCGAAGGACTTTTCTCTCGAACACGCCAATTGCCGCCTCATCCGTTGATGACATTGTCCATGCTTCTGCGCCGTATAGCAGGACTAGGATGATAAGCGACTTGTATAGCGCAATTTTCGTTTTCCGAGAGGGCTCTGCTCTTGAACTCCTTACTAAGCCCGTAGTAGGCCTACATGTTGGTTGCTTTAAATATGAATAGTTCCTTAAACTTTTAGTCTAAAACTGCAAAAATGCCGGCCTACTCAAACTTGTAGTACCCCTAGTATCTCTGTGTTTCATCATGTTTTTACTATGAATTTGACAAGCTATTCACATTTAAAACGGACAACCTGTAGGATTACTAGATGTCATGTCATGTCTCATGTGTCGAACAATGTGAAGGCAGCCTTATGCTATGTTCACACAGGCAAATAATTTGGACTTTCAGAAATACTCTGCGGTGATGCTCAGAAATTAAACAGTTGCCATTAAACAAGAAAGATCCATGATACCTGGAGGGAAACCTCCAGACACCATTGCATACCTTTCGGCTGGGTTAGAACTGAAGCTCAAGTTGTTGTTCTCAGCTTCGCTTGGCATAAATAGGTAATTGCTGATGGCTGTTGGCGTGGCAGCGTAGAAGTTCACTGATGAGATCGCCGGGAGGCGTTCGAAACAGTGTGTCTGAGTAACCTTAACCTGCTGAGTCCTTATGTCTAAGACTTTGTTGATTTCTGTTGACTTTTGAATCAATGCTTAAACTTGAAATGGCTAACAATCATAATTTATTTGAAAGTGGAAAACTAGGCCATACAAAAATATATCATTAATGAAGCTGTTCTGCTGCAGTCATGGACTTGTGGCCATTTATGAATTATAGATCATCTTTTTTAAATCGAAAGTGAAAAGAATAAAAGTAAAGCGAAATTCATAAGAAAGCTCAAACGAAAAAGCATAGAGTGACCCTTTTTTTTCTATAGGATATTCTTTGTTCGGATTGATGACCTTGAACTATACGATATTATTTATAAAGAATGACTTAGTGAACACAGTTGGCAGTTACAAAAACCGTTTTTTAGATCTTTGAAAAGTGGGAAAAAACATCTTTTTATAACCTTGCAAAGGGTATTACAATTTTGCCCAAAAGTTTGCAAAAGTGTGTCGATTGAGCTTTTGTCCTGCCAACTTTCTGGCTGTTTCTACGCAATCTAGTCTCTCAGTTTTAAACCGATCGAGCTATAATTTGGCACAGAGTCGTCTTTTTACTGCACTCTGCTAATATGTCGGAACCGATCGGATCGGATGACTATATTTTATAGCCATCGATAGGAAAACTAGTTTTTTTGAGAAAAACTTTTTTGTTTTCAATGGAAACGTCTCCTTACTTCGAACTTATTGGTTTTCTATGATTTTTCAAAATTTGACCAAGTTTTTTGAAAGTCGGACAACTATATGGTGTAGCTGCCATACAAGAGATAGATCCTAGAAAAAAGTCTTAGTAAGACAACATTTTTGGTTTTAATGTCAGCGCTTCTAAGCTCAGCCATTGTGAATATTATATGCTTTAAAAGGTACTTGTATAGCATATATTTGTATCATATACATGTACGTAAGATAAAACTTTTAAGAGCAAGCTTCCGCTGAATACATCGACCGAACTCAATAAAGTTTTCCCAAAACTCGGCGTGACTAAGCAGCCGCATCGTCTGAAGTGCCAAGGAGAGCCCTTCATATAACTATATCTGATGGCTGCTATACGACCGATCGGTCTGATAATATGTCTACGTTAAAAAAAATATTTTACAACTCTAGAGTTCTTTAACTTGGAAATTGTTAATAGTATACTTCAAACAGATTTAGCTGAATTTGGTCGAAATCAGCATTTCAAGGCAAGCACTTATGACCGGGTGACTCAGCGGCTAGTGTGCGCGACCGCTGTGCAAGAGGTCGTGGGTTCGATCCCGCCTCGGAACCATCTAACGAAAAAGTTTTTTCTTTGAATAAGCTTTACACCCGGTCACCCCTCTCTGCTGTTGGCGCCAGCTTTGTAGTAATTAGCCATGAAAAGCTTCCCAAACTGCCGGTCGGATTCGGCGTTAAGCTGTAGGTCCCTTTGTCTTGTGCGAAAATTAGAAGCGCACAAGCCAAGAGATTAAGAGAGGCTCGGCTTTGGCCCTTTGGGGCTGTCTCAAGCCATTTTTACTTGAAAAGATATTAAAACTTCGGCACAAACTAAGTTCGCTTAGTCTCTTGTTCTAACCAATTTTTAACTACCAAAAAAGTCTAAAAACTTGTAGCTGATTCAAATTTCTTGGCATGTAATGCAAATGAGTTAAGGTCTTCCTCTCTACAAGTCAGACGCTACTCCTACCCCATGCACTTGACCTAAATATGGTGGCGAACAGCGAAAATGCACGAGACATTGACGAGGACGATGCTAACAACGATGTTGTGAATTGGGTTAACACAAGCGACTTGTACTGAAAGCTACAGGAGACCGAGACAGACAAACAATAAATCAACACCAGCAAGGGGTTGAGAAGAGGTGCTGGCATCAATCACGTTGTCGCAAAGGCACACACACACACACACACACGACGTCATGATGGTCAAAACGCAGCAAACAGTGCCCATATCATGGAAAGCAACAGGAAAACCGGGACGCAAAACTGTTGTTAGTTTCACGCGCAGCAAAATTGCCACGCCTCCATACAGAAACACACACGCACAAGGTGGTAACACGTGATGCAGCAAGGATTCCTCCTGCAAGCCATAAACACATGGACAGTGTGGGTGGAATTTTCCACCTAGAAAATCGAAAGCGAAAACCATTGCCTGTCTGAAATGCATGAATGCTTTATGCTGAGCGTATGTGGATGGGTGGTTGAGTGGGAGGCCTTGGCAGGAGCCGTAGCTGTTGCTATTTCCGTTCTGTGAGGGAGTATGTGAGTTTAGTCCTTGGGATAAGGATTTTGCTGAACATGTTTGATTGCATACACGGGAAATTAAAGGCTACTGTTAATTTTCAGAAATATCTTTAATCACTTGGCGAATTTTTTGTTCAGATTTGAAATATTTGATCCCTTGTACTTGATTTTCGCTGATTTGAGTAGAGAATTATTCATTTTATTATGATTTTGTTGGAGTTGAAGCCACTTATAGACTCTTTGTCTCCAAAAGTGCCTAAGTCAGGGAAGTAGTCATCTGTATCCGGCTCGAAGGTCCACTAAAATATTGGGGACGATCTGAATGAGCTTTACTTTTGATCTAAAACAAACCTCCTGAACTTAAACTTCTTTTAATGCAAAGTCATGACATTTCATCGGAGTCAACCCCTACTTAACTCATACTCATTCGATAACTTAAACATGCAGCTTACTCGCATCTTTGTCGTTGATGACTTGGGAGTAGTGTTCGCTATTAAACTCAACCTTAACCAATACTTCTCAATCATGGTAAATCAAGCTCTGAGTTTTTGAAAGAATTTGATAATCCCTATGCCAATAAATCCCTTTAGGTATAACTCGTTAGTCCCAAACTCGAATATGGAATTTTCCATTTTGTTCGTTTGTTCAGCAAAGCCTCAAAAGTGTTCACTTAACAAGCATTGTTTGATATTAGTTTTTCCAAATTTGTATCTTTTTTTTTGCTTTTTCCCCCTAAAATAAACTAACTCTTAAACTCTACCAGTCCAACGTTACGCATACGCAACTTTCAACATGGGAATGTTACGCATACGCAGCGTATGCATAATGAATAACTGACTGGGGGGCAGCACAGCACAAAAAAGGACACAAGCAGTTTGAAATGGCATATAAAATAAGGTAAAACCCAAAATACATACACCACACACACACACACACAACATTTCCATTTCTCGATCTAAAATTGAAAAGCAGACATCGCCACTTTGCTGTTTCTGTCGCTGTTGACGTCAACGCCGCTGTCGCTGTCAGCGCTCTCAATAACGACAAATGGGAATGGAAATGGGAAATAGTGAAAAGAATCTGGAAAAGGCAGGAGGCATAAAACAGCCTGCGCTTATCTATCCTAGTGTGTGGGGCTTATGGCATTTTAAGGCCCTGCAGCTCAGCTGACGTTGACGTCTACGTTGGCAGCGACGTTGACTCGGCTTGGTGGTTGTTGCCCAAGTCTCTCAACCACCCAAAAAATTGTTCGTTTGCAGCAACCAGAAGCAGCGGCACAAGCTTGTGCGCAGTGACAGCATTTTAGGGTAGATACTTTTACAGGGATTTGCGCAGTGGAAGTGGTACCGTTATGTATTCGCCATTTACCGTTACTGAGAGCTGAGAACGCACAGTGGTGACTTTTTTAATGGAGACAGGCCCACTGAATACACACAGTCAGAGGTTGAACACTTTTGATGGTTACACTTTTTGCACAGTGTATGAACTGTACTGACAGTCGTGGCCAAAAATAAAGTACAGCTAGCAAAGTTGAACACACAAATGGAAAGTTAAATGCAAATTCTTTGGTTTTATGCGAGGTGCAGTTTATAGAAGGGGTGGGGTTCATAGAAGGGGTGGGACTTAAAAGTCGTATTTCTAATTATTTAAAGATTTTTAATAATTTGAGCTGTTTTTTTATACTAATTTTAGGCCTTTTTTGTTTGTCAAACTTTTTACATATCATTGTTAAGTACGATTAAGTTGCTTAAAAACAAATATTCCCAATTAAAGGCCTGTATTCAGATGTGAATAAATTCAATGTAAAGTACAATTTTCATACAAATTTTGAAGCAAGATTTTATTTCTACTTTTCTCCTGTCATTTTTTGTATGAAAATTTTACTTTTTATCGAATTAATTCACATCCGGAAACGGGCCTTAATTCTACAATTTTTGTTTATATAAAGTTCATATACAAATTTTTGATTCAGGTCAAAATTTCCTATTAACCCTGAACGGTCATCGTTCGTCAAATCGACTACCAAAAAGCATGTACATCAAATGTACTTCAGAATAGGTATAACCTTCCAGTGGTATTATTAAAATATAACATTTTGAGATTGTTAAAAATCTTAAATTAAATTCGCTTCTATTCAATTCCAAACGTGTTTGAATCACCTTACTAAAACCCCTAATAATAAGCTTAAAAATCATGCATAATTTTACTAAGCTTCTCATACAAGATCGTTCTTTCAACAATCACAATCATAATAATGCCTAAGTAGTCATCAGCAGCAAATAACAAGTATAAACAGCAAAAACAATAATAATAATCATGTTAACATTGACTGAGAGCTTTTGCTTGCTATCGCTAAGCAGCAAAAGCCATAGCCTGTCCAACGTCTTGATGATCGTCAAAGTTTTTATATTCTCTCTCTCACACACACACACACACACACGCTCGAAATGAGCTGACTCAGTGATTTTACTAAATTTCTGATATTGTACAAAAACTGGCGGGAAAAAAAGCTTTACAATAATTGTAAAATGCAAGCTTCTTATGCGCTCTCTCTCGTTTCTTTACGTGTGTGTCTGTTCTATGTGGGGGGCGGGCGCGATATGACAAAAAGTTTTGGCGCCATTTTTAGTTTGCACTCGAGACCGCACAAACACGCGAAGTGACGGCAAAAACAAGAAAATAACAAGCAACGGAAGTCGAGAACGGTGTGGAGAGCAACGTGGGAGGTGATTGAGGCTAAGCCAAAAAAATTTTCAAAAGCAAAGAAAATGTAGAAAAATACATGCAATTGAAACAGTGATCTGTAACCTAAAGATTTTCAATAAAAGAAAGAAAATAAAATTTAAACTTGTCAATAATAATAAAGTATTTGTCATAACATTCCCATATTAATCGGTTTGGAAAAGATCAGTGAAAACTTTCAAATACGGATTTGCCTATGTTTTAATGAAACAATGCAGAATTGTTAGAAGATGGAGGCTGCTTTAAGCTCAAATTTTACTCACGAACCTTAAACCGAACCAAGTTGAAGCTGAACCTGTTGCGAACCCAAGATTTCGGTTCGATTCAAAAAACAAATATTCACTAAAATATAGATGATTATGTAGTGCGAGGCAAAATCAATGTCGCCTTATTAAAACTTATACAACTACACTGCGAAAAAATCAATTTAAAGCTAAGATTACAGTCTCGAAACGGTGTCAAAAGTCACTAGAGGCGAGACAATCTCAACCCAAGATTATAATTATGGAAGAAAAGTGTATAGGTACAAACAGAGGGCGAACGAACTTGAGAAAAGACGGAAACTAAGATGGAAAGATCAAGTGCTGGTAGATATTGGGACGCGGCTGAGGTTGTAATTGAAATATCGGGCCAACAAAAAATATTAAATTCCTTAAAAACATTTTTTTCAAAATCACTTGATAGCTGATCATTCATACATCTGTATATGCTTCAGTAATTGGTCATTAATGTGAATGCAGTTAAATGAAATTTTTGTATAAGAACCTCAAAAGTATGCGCAAGTGGACTTAATACATTGTTTGACATCACTTCAGAATAAGAGTACCGAAAGCAACCTCATATGTTATCAAAAGTTAAGCGATGATGAATCTTGATATTGAGATTTTTCAACTTATTTTAAGGTATTTCAGATAGCAAGCTTCTTGACAAAATGATTATCAATCTGATAACCTGCTTTTTCTTGACAGTGGAAAGTGATTTCATTTCATTTATTGTTCTTAAGCACCCTGTTTGATCATTATTTTGTATCATTTTACAATCTTTTGCATTTCTTTGATTACTTTTAATTTTTTTGACAATTTCAAAAATTTTCGAAAATTTTTTTTCAAATCTTTTGGTTTGGTAATATTTTTGATACTTTATGTGCTCATCTTAGGAATATTTTGGTATCATTTTGATAAATTTTGGCATACATTTAACTTAATATTAATTAGGAACATTTTTTTGTCTCATAAACTTTAATCAAAAAACATTTTTCCATTGTTTCATGAACATCTGGTTCATGAACGATCGATTTTTCTTAGTGAATCTTTAGGGATCGTATAAAATTGATTTAAATTTAAAATTCTTGATAAATTTTGATATTGTCTGTTACTGATCAGTGATCAAAGAGTCTTCATATTAAAATTTTCTAGTCAGGGGTGACACAGAAACCTCTTCCAACCACATTCCAACCGAAAACCAATTCTTAGGTGCCAGAGAAATCTCTTTTGGTTGGTTTCAAACCTCTCGTATTTTGTTAGGTGCTTTTGAAAAAACAACCAAAGCCAATACACAAACCAACCAAACCAAATTCACATTTACTTTGGCCTACTAGGATTAAAATCAGTTTGAAAAAATTATCCAAAATCCGCTGTCTTATGATGACTTACAAGGTTTGAAGGCTCAGATAATGTGACTTTAATGAGAGTCAATATCGCGAACTACTGTGTCGCTTAGCTTCTAGCTTTTGGAAATAGTTTAACAATCTTAGTAATCGGTGCTTAAAACATGGGCTATTGAGTGTGCCAATCTATCTAATTTCAGATTGATAATCTTTTTGTCAAGAAGCTTGCTATCTGCAATACCTTAAAATGAGTTTAAAAATCTCAACATCAAGATTTATTATCTCTAAACTTATTAACCCTTCTTCAGTTCTTCATAAGGCTTCAACTAAAAAATCTTTTGTTAAGTAGTCTACGGAAAAATGAAAAAAAAAACCAAAGTGCATAAATTAAAATAATTATCGATGCTTGCAATTTGATCTGAGCTCACTACCTCGCCGTTTTGAAACATCTCTAACACCGGACTAAGAGCTTTTACACTGTTTACCCGCGCTGTCTCGCGTTTGGCCGATGGCACAGCGAGTTAAGTTGTCATAGGTAGGGGAAGATGGGGTGTTGTGATCATAGTAAGGTTTTTCGAACATAACTTCGCCAAAAATCAATATTTTTTCATTCTGTAAATTTTGTATTTTAGTTAAAAAATGCATGTAACTTTGCTCATCATTAGTTTTTGGAAAAATTTTTGTGGTTTTTTCATAACATTTTGAAAAACAAGGGATTTTTTGACATTTCGAAAATTTGTGGGGTGTCTCGTTTAAAAGTTAAAAATTCGTGTTTTTTAGTAGTTATTCTTTATTAAATAAAAAAAATAATCATTTTTCTCATAATTTGGATAAAAAAATATCAATGAAAAATCGGCAGCCGCCTGGTTTTCTTATATTACGAGCACGTTATGCTGGTGGCTGTTTTTTTTGTTTGCCTTTCTTTTTTCATGTTTTTTGGAGCGTTTCGCTTCTGCCTTTTAGCGTATCATTGCAACATTCTATTCGGAAGTCAAAACCGACTTTTTTGAAGTGAAAAATTCCGGTGGCTCACAACACCCCATACATCACTTTTTTTTTATTGACGCCACAAACCCAAAACAAAATTATTTCTTAAAAATTCATATTTCGGGCAAAAAGGCAAGTGATCAAAGATATTTCTGTCATACTTACTTTTTGGATTCCGAAAAAAAAATTTTGAGCGGTATTCACAAGTAAAAAAAAAAAAAACTTCAATATTTGAAAAAAAGTAGAGTTCTGGTTCACCAACTTAAAGCACGTGTTGACTGATCGGTTGCTGGTCGAAAGTTAGGTAATAAGAAGAGAGAAACTTGACATAAACAAAAAGCTATAAATTATTTTTGCTTGGGGCCAATATTCGGGTGGCTCGCAACACACAGCGGCCCAGAACACCCCATCTTCTCCTACTGAATTCAAACCCCAGATGCGGAAGGGTAAGATTAAAAATTAACCAAAAAGGCTAGTTTGCGCGACCGCTGTGCAAGAGGTCGTGGGTTCAATCCCGCCTCGGAACATCTAATGAAAAAGTTTTTTCTTTGAATAAACTTTACACCCGGTCACCCCTCTCTGCTGTTGGCGCCAGCTTTGCAGTAATTAGCCATGAAAAGCTTCTCAAACTGCCATTCGGATTCGGCGTTAAACTGTTGGTCCCTTTATCTTGTGCGAAAATTAGAAGCGCACAAGCCAAGAGATTGAGAGCGGTTCGGCTTTGGCCCTCTGGGCTGTTTCAAGCCATTTTACATTTTACAATGTAGGTCAAGCCCGACTAATATATACACTGTACCATCGCAGGGGTATGTTCAGTGTGAATTTAGTTGCTGCAGAAGCAGCTGAAAGGGGCACTGCTTCTGCGCTGCAACAGCGAAGATTCTTTTGCTTATAGAAAGGTAGTCTTTCATTCGATCTTTACCAATTCTTTGGCGGGTAAAGAATCCCGCCTACTAATTATGTCCAGAAGGTACGAACCTTCTGTCTATAAAACTTCAGGAGATATAAGGTTTTTTCAAAATTGCGAAGGCGGGAGGGGGCGTGGCGAAAATTGAAAATTAACTTGATCTGCCTGCAGGTATAAGAATCTTATGTCTAATACATGTGAAACCTCTATCTCTATCTGTTCACGACTCCCAGTTGAGCTACGAAATTGTTGAATTAATTAATCTGTATCAATTTTTCAAAGTATTTGAAGTATCAAATATTGCGAAAATGATATCCGATAAATTACATTTTCTCAATCCCTTAGGCATGCTTTAAATAACCACATGTTATCTGTGAACACTCCAAACAGAACTGAGAGACGACCCCAAGCAAAGCAATCCATGTATTCACGCATCCTGTCAAATGCAGTTGAATGCAAAATAAACATGGGAAACGTGACCAATGACAAGTGAGGCGACTTGGCGACAGTTGCAACCATGTGACTGAAGTAGCAGAAGAGTTGGATGGTAGACCTTGTAAGCAAGGCGATATTATGGATGCGTATCAAAATCACAATTGGGATTAGGCAGTTAACATGGCGCTGCTGCCGACAGGTGGGTGTATGGGCAGATATCAGAACTTAAAATGCACCACAATCGCCGAATGACTTGCACACTGAACCGATGTACGGCACTCTCTCCCTGTGTATGCACAGTGAGGTACAAAAATATGTTAACCCTTTTGAAAATATACAATAATTCAAATATGATCATTAAAACAAAAGTTTATAAAAAAAGACCCGCATTTCTTTGTTTGTATAGAATTAAGTTAAAAAAAATTTAAAACTTGAAAACCAAAAATGACTTTTTCTACACAAAAAATGTATAATGAGGTAAGAAAGAGGAACACTGGATTGAAGCCGAAGCTTTTTTAGCACTCTCTAAAATCAATATAACTGAAAAAGGAACTACACAAATTAACTAAGGACCATACATATTAAGCCTTGTCCTCAATTCCACTTCCATAAAAATTTTACGATTTGAAACCGGTTTTGGGACTAGCTTTGATCTCTAAATCACAAAACTTTAGTAGAATTGAGAACAAGGCTGATTTTATCACTTTTCAAAATTGTAGTTAAAGAAGACAAATCGAAAGCTTGGACCGCTTTTTCAACTAAAAAGCCAATAGAAATTTACAATTTCAGAGGAAAACATAAAAAATTCGCCATATCGATTCAGAAAACTGAAAAGCACTTTGGCATCTTTCCCCTTCATGAACTTCTCTTTGAGCTTTCTTTGAGTGTAATCAATTAATATTTCTCTCTTAATCAAACATAAGCATAATTTAAAAAAAAAAAAAGCTTAACTACAAATTTAATGCACACTTTATTGCCCAAGACGCACACCAAAAAGAAAAAATGTTGTAAAAACTAATAATGAAAAATACTCGTATTCAACGCAAGTATCTACGTACATTTTGCCTTAGCTGTAGCTGTGTATTTGTATCTCTCTGGCCTGTAGTCTCTGTGGTCGCTGGTAGTAGAAAATTTTTGCTTTGCACACACCAAAACTCGAACAAAATGTACTGCGAGCGTCTATAGAAAACTGAACTGAAATTCAACTGAAGCAGCTGTACCAAGCAGAGCCAAACAGCACTCAGAAAATATACACAGCAATACAGAAACACACAGGCGAGGCGCATACACACGCAGGCAGCCAGTACTACAGCGAGACCATAACCAGAGCCAAAGCCAGAGCAGAGCGCCGCAGTACAGGCGGCAGCCCAAAGCAAAAGTATCTGTATCTGAGAGTCGAACGAAAAACACAGGCAGCCCAGGCCAGGCAGGCCAACCAACACAGAGCACAAGCACACAGTACAGAGTTGTTCAAGGGGTGGCGGTGTTGGGCCAGGGGACGTGCGGGGTAGGCAGTCGCAGCCACATCGCATGTATACAGTGGTGGCACAGCGCGTGTATACAGGCCCAGACTGCGTGTATGAGGCAATAATTTGTGTTTTTGTGGTAGCCCATACAGTTGCCTCCCCAAAAAAACGAACCGCTTTGCTTGTAATGGTGAAACGAAAATGTATGCGGCGCATGCACAGTAAAGGCGCTGAATATTGGGAGGGTTGTTATGACATACTTACAGGAAACAATTATTGGAGAACTAAAGTTATTATTAGTTAAAATATATTTGAAATAAATTAAAAAACTTTTAAAATAAATTTTTCATTAGCTTATAATCATTTAAAAGCCAGCAGCATTAAAATTAGTTCAACATGACGCAAAGCTGAGAAAGTGCCAAGAAGTGGATAGATTTTAAAAAGATTTCATATGAATGACCTGGCTTATCGAACACTTGCACGACGACACTTTGCACTTATGATTCGTGAGTCTAAAATATGTACTTCTCTATCCTAGACTTAAGAGAACCCAATTTTTACAGTAAAAAATTCACCGAATTTGTGTATTTGACTTATTTACTTAAGTAGGTTGCTCATTTAGCTTAGTTGCTCATGAACACATAGAAGAATCTGAACTTTCTTTAGGGATTAGGTAAAAATATTTGTTCTCTGTTTATAATTTAACCCATCTTGCCTATATTTCGTTAAGCAACTATTAATTGGGGTATTTGCTGCCCCTCTAAGGTCCGATTTTTTATCTTCTACATAGAGCTATCTGACACACAAACCTTCAAATTACACTCAAGATCATTTTGACCAAAACTTGCTTATTGTGTCTTTTTCGAACCCTTTTGATGATTAAAATGAGATAACTTTCAAGTGCGATTAAAAGATGACTCAAAAATGACATGTGCTTATGCTCAAAATGTGATTTATTGAAATACGAACCGAACTAGACTCGCAAATGACTCGGAAATGAGTAGAAACTGATTAGAAGATCAGGTTAAAAACAAATCTTTAAGAGTCGCGGCTATGGTACCATTTTCTCCCGCATTTATGACTATTTTAATCAGATCGAGGAATCGAAAAAGACTATAATGTGATCAAAAATGGCTTGATACAGCCCCAAAGGGCCAAAGCCGAGCCTCTCTCAATTCCTTGGCTTGTGCGCTTCTATTCGGAGAAAGGGCCACGTTACGATGAACGCAGTTTGGAAGCTTTTCATCTATTACTACAAAGCTGGCGCAACAGCAGGAGGGGTGACCGGGTGTAAAGTTTATTTAAAGAAAAACTTTTCATAGATGTTGGGGGGGGATCGAACCCACGACCGACAGCGGTCGCGCTCCTGAACCACCGGCCACACAACAATGTGATCAACAATATCATAAAATGTTTGCTGGGATCTAGAAAAGCTATTTAGAAGATCAGACTTCCGCCCTTACAGTTGTAAGTCTAGAATCGTAGGCTTCAACAAACAACAACAAAACCCTTTAAAATTTGTTTAGACTTTGAATGTGTGTCTTAAATTTAAGACTTCTGAATACCCTCCTTTTTTAATGCTTAAAAAGACCTCTAAATTCTTTTCTGAAAAGTGATTTTATTTCTGCCGGCTTATACAATATAAAAAAGTCTTAAGTTCTAAGATATTTATAAAGCTAAAGTTATCACTTTCGCAAACATTTTGCGATTTGAAACCATTTTTTATTCCAAATTTGCGATTTGAAACCGGTTTTTTGTACAAAATTTGGTCTCTAAATCGCAAAACTTTATGGAAAATGACAAGAATTTTTGATTTTCCCCTATTGGATAGCAGGGGAAGAAGGACTTGGGATAAAACCTATAAAGCTAAGTTCACACAGGCAAAAAATTTTGAAAAATTTTAAGACAAATTTAGCTAAATCGGCAGTTTTTCGGCCATTTTCGAGCAAATTACTTGCGAATGGAATCATAGCTTTAGTTTTAAGCTAAATTTTCATCTAAATTTGTGCAAATAAATTTGCCAGTGGGAGCTAAGCTTAAGTCTTTAACAAATTTTCAAACAGAAAACCTAACTTAAATGTTATATATGACTTTGAAAGTGACAAATATTTATATATTCAATCGAAAATTGAGACACTATGGGGGAAAAAATACGGTCCAAAAGTTTTTGTAGGACTTATGAATCGAAATTTTTGAAAAATTTTAGTACCAAGCCAAATCAATCAAGATAATCCTGAATGATGTTTAATGTCAACATATGCTCTAAAATTCCGCCTTTCCATATACACCCCCACCCCCACAGAGACAATTGGCCCGCTCTGGCATACTCACAAACACACACACACACCACTCACTTTTTGTAAAGACGCGCATGTTCCAACTATTTTTGCCGCGACTGTACACAGCGCGCGCTATGCCAGCCTGCTTATATTGCTCACCCATATATAAAAGCGTGGAGCGAGCTTTGTGCGAACGAAATGCCAGTAGCATTTGGCGGCGCCGCCGCTGCTCCCCTCCACGCCCCCTACCGTTAGCCGAGTCCGCCTCAGTCGCCGCCGTCGTCAATACCGCCCACCTGCTGCCCCCCCCCACCGCACCCCCTTCTCCCACCTAGCTTCTTCTCTATCTCTCACTCTTTTTTTCTATTTTTTAACTTTACATAAAAATATGTTAAAAAAAAAACAAAAAAACTTATTAGAAAATATTTAATTTGTCTTAATTTTGCTTATAAATCTTCATTTTCCATTTTGGATTTGCCCACAAAACTGCAGAAATTGAGTAATCAATCGGGATTTGTTTGCCCACTTGGCAGGGATATTCAAAAAATAACCGTCAATTTTTCGCGCGCGCCCTCCATTCAAAAATTTCATTTCAATACATGGTCGACTACGACTACGTACGTTCCGCCGACGACCCAACCAAGCCAAAAGGCAGCCATAGAGCTCTCTGCCATACAAAATACCCACGCTAGAAATTGGGTCGTTTAGTTTATTTAGCAAAATTTATATAATAATTGGCCACGATGGCGGCGCATTTTGGCAGAATCATGTAGTCAAAACTATGGGAAATCAATCATAGTGGATCACTTGGCACTCACCCGTACGAAAAACTCGCGCAATTTGCAACCGAATTTATAGAAAATGTTGCACTCTGTGTATTGTAGTTGGTTTGTTCACTTTATAAATTTTCTTCTACTAAAAACTCAAGTCGCTTCGCCTGCCTGTGCCCGTAGTACAGCTTTTGCCTTCAGTGGAATATCAAATACACAGAACGAATGCCAGCCACAGTCAGCCAGCCAGCTACAGTACCGCCATACGAAGCATACCGAGTACGACGCAAACGCAGGCAGTGAAAAGTATCTGTATCTGTGTATGCCGTATGCCGCTGCCTCTATGGGCGCACGCACACCATCACAGTCGCCGGCCCCGTACGTGTGTATCTGATGGCCTGGCCACGTTATCGTTGTATGGGTGTAGCGCGCTGAATTCGTGTTCGTTATGCGAACAACACACGCCGTAGAGGCAGAGTGAACGGCAGAGGGGGGTGGTCGAGGGGCAGGGGAGGGCAACGACTGTAGCTGTAGAGCAGAGCCAGAGTGGCCTGCCTGGCTGGTTTGCTTTTGCTTTGCTGCCTGCCCTGCTTATGTTGGGTCTTTTTCGAAGTTATATGGGATTTGAGGTACAACGAATTTTTGAATGATAAGAGAGCCCTTGAGGGAGGGAAGTATATACTATATATAGCAGGGTATAAGGATTGATATATTCTAGTTTCTTGACCTATATTTCTTCTGAAAATATGAGCAAATACGTCACCTTCCTGGGAAGGTAAATAAAAAGAGTTTAGTTAGAAGATAAGATTATTAATACTGGAGATAGTATGAAGATATTGTTGTTCAGGCTTACGATAGTTTCAAATTTAAGAGTAAATTCTTGAAATATATTTTTGCTAATAAATGTGTCCAATTACAGTGTTTGGAATAATTACAAAAATATATTTCAAGTTTTACTTTAAATTTAACTTATGAATTTAACCAAATCTCAGAGACTATAAAAGCCACCCAGTCGAATTTTATATGAAAACTCATTGAATCTGAACGCAGAATTAGTGGTTTTCCATTAAAAATGTTAATAATTCTTATTTTGCACATATCAAGGTCCTAATTGAGATGGTCTATAACCGAACGCAATATAACCATTCAATATTCTATGCTCACGATCTTGAACCAAACCCTAACCAGCTTCTGTTTTGGAAAAAGATTCGATTCAAAATTTTATTAAGAACACTTCTTTAGGAACTTTTTTACTTTTCTCAATATTTTATACCAGTTCGAGATCAGTGCATTTTTCCGTGAAGAGTTTCTTTTTATACTCTGTACCAAAGGTACACACAGTATATTAAGTTTGTGCAAAAGTATGTAACAGCCAGAAGGAAGCATCTCCGACACTATAAAGTATATATGTTCTTGATCAGCATCAACAGCCGAGTCGATAAAGCCCTGTCCGTCTGTCCGTCTGTCTGCATGAACACCTAGATCTCGGAGACTAGAAGAGCTAGACTCCTATTGTCCCTTCGCCGAACAAGTTTATTTCAAATTTTGGCCAAGCCCCCTTTCGCCCCCTCAATAAAATGTTGAATAACTCTTACAATTTTGAAGATATAAAGCTCATATATTGCAGTCTGAAAGTTTCATAAAGATCGGATAATAAACGGCGTAAAAGTTTATCTACAATCTCTGAAAGTTTCATAAAGATCGGATAATAAATGGCAAAATTTGCTTGTGGGGGGTCTTGCATTGCCAGTTATCGCGCGCGGCCGCATGCGCGCATTCGCTTGTGTGTATGTTGGAATGTGTGGATGTGTGAGTGTGTGTGTATGTAAAGGAAAACACACGAAATCAAGGGAACAGGGTATTTTGTAGTAACAATTATGGGCAGCACCGGTCGCAGCGGTGATGGGCAGCACTTCACAGGTACAGAGTATGTTATAGTCTGGCTTGACCGACTTTCTTTCTTGTTTTTTTTTCTAAATATTAAAAATCTTCTGACATGCTTCGATTTCTATAAGTTAAAATTTGTCAACAGAAATATTTTTTCTTTTCTTTTCGGTTCTTTTTTTTTCTTTTCTTTCTCTTTCGATTTACAAAAAATTTACAATTTGTATAGCAACACAAATTATTACTCTCAATATCACGCAACAAACTTTTCCTAAATTTGGAAATGTCAAATAAAATCCATAAAATTTATTTTTTGAAAACTATTACTCAGAAATTTTTAGTTTGAATTAAAAACTGCATGAAAACTGCATTTTATTTTGAGACGTAATAAATTGGAAACGAAGCCACTTAGACCCGTGGTGTAAAAGGATAAAATATTTCTATTGATAACAGCTATCATGTATTAAAGTTCTGACGAAAAGTTTTTAGGCACCATGTACCATATATAAAGCTATCAGATTTCTCATAACTCACAGTAAACTGAGGTAGTTTTCGGGCGTATCATATGGGAAGTCAGACAATTGAAATATATATACAGGCCTGTTCCCGTTTCCGAATTTGATTGATCGGAATTGCAAAGAGTAGCGATATCGAAAAGTCGTGAGAATTTGGTTAAAACGATTTGCCATCAAAAGTATCAAATGAAAATCAATAGATATTTAAAATTAAAAGCCAAATATCATAGTCGGTTTTTGAAAGCATTTTTTGATCGGAATCGAAACCCCTGATAGCCTATTTATATCGCCAAATTTTCAAAAACAGATCTAGAGACCAAAGATATATTCACTTGTAAGATTTTTTTAAAAAGCTAGCGGGTTGAGAAATTAATGCGAATACAAAAATCGCTGTCGAAACTTGGAGCATAGCCCATTATCAGAAATCTCTAGAGATTTTCGAATTGAAGCCGAATTGAATTTCGGTTCCGGTTATGGTAGGTACCAAAAGGTTCTGCTTTAAATCCAATTTATTTCGGTACAGGATCTGAATTTTGATTTAAGTATACCGGTATGAACTATTTACATTTAAGGAAACAGCAGTCATTGTTTTTGCGTCCATCCGATTCTTAGCGGAGTAATAATAATCTTCATAAAGGAAAATAATCGCTCTACGAGTTCTTGAGTAGGTGGAACAGCAAGAAGATCTCATTTAATAGCATTTTTCTTAGTTTTGTTAACTTTTTAAGATCAGGAAAAACTTGTTTGATGCCTTAATAAATGATATATTTGTAATGTGTTTGCACATAAATATTTACATATATAAATCGACCTCTTCTGCATGTTCTTATAATGCCACAAAGGAATATACTATTTTCTATGAGACTAGTCGAGTTTAACAGCTTACAATTTAACCAAATTGCGTGCAAGTCCTCTAAAACAGCACTCAGAACCGAAACTTTAATGGTACAATCTTTAGGTTCTTTTAGGTTCCACAAATATAAATACTTGGATAACGGTTCACAAACAGCCAGAAGGAAGCATCTCCGACCCTATAAAGTATATACATTCTTTATCAGCATCAACATCCGAGTCGATTCAGCATTGTCCGTCTGTCCGTGTATGGGACAAAAACTTTTGATACTTGCATTATTTATAGATCCGCCAAAGGAATGGTAAAGGAATGGGCAGCACTAGTCTCAACGGTGATGGGCGGCACTAGTCCCAACGGTGATGGGCAGCACTTCACACACCTTTACACAAACTTTGGGAGATACAGAGTATACTAAAGTCCGGCTTGGCCGACTTCCCTTCTTGTTATTTCAATACCCCCGCAGAAGGTATTATAAAATTGTCCGGATGTTTGTAACAGATTAAAGGAAGTATCTCAGACCACATTAAGTATATATATTCTTGATCAGCATTAACATCCGAGTTGATTTAGCCCTTTCCATCCGTCTGTCCGTCTGTTTCTATGCTATCTCCTCCGTCAGTTTTAAAGCTATCTTCACCAAAATATGCACAAAGTCTTTTAGTACAAATACGCTGCACATTTGTCAGAACCGGACAGATCGGATGTGATTATAACATATAGCTGTCATAGGAACGATCGGTCGAAAAAATTTTAGTGAAATAAACTATTTTGTTTTCAATGAAAACGCCTCCAAACTTCGTAATTCTTAGCTTGCTATGAATTCACCAAGTTTGGTCGAAATCGGACATTTATATAGTATAGCTGTCATATAAAAGAAGAGTCTGAAAAGTAGAATCTAAAATTGGCATTTATTTATTTGGTATGCTTTTACACAATTCTACTAAGTTTTGTCAAAATCGGATGACAATAGCATATAGCTCCAATAGGAACGATCGGTCGAAAAACTAGTTCTAGTGAGAAAAACTTTTTTGTTTTTAATAGAAACGTCCCTTGGCAAATATTTATTTTAAATACTTTTACACAGTTTTACAATGTTTTGTCAAAATCGGATGACTATAGCATATAGCTGCAGTATGAATGATCGATCGGTCGAAAAGGAAGCTCTAGTGAGAATAACTTTTTTGTTTTAATTGGGATCGCCACCAAATTTCGCAATTAACAGTTTGTTATGCTTTTCCACGATTTCAACAAGTTTGGTCGAAATCGTACATCTGTATAGTATAGCTCCCATAGAAAACTAATGTCCGAAAAGTAGCCTTAGTTAGATAAACGTGCTGCAGCCGAAGTTAAATTTCCTCTATTTTTAAAATTTTAGCTGTTTCTTTTTGGTAAGCGGTTCTGGTTCCTGTAAGATGCCCTGATTAAAAGTACTTTCCTTTTACAAAAATGCTCGGTTTCTAGATTAAATGATTAGATAGTTTTTCGATTTGAGACCCACTGTTCAAAGCCAAGAAGACTTTATTCGTAGGGTTCTGCTTTATCCGAACTTCTTGTCATTTCACTAATGAAGTGCTTCTTGTGCAGTTTAAAATTTAATCACGAAAATCTCTAGAGATTTCTGGGACACTTCCGAGTAGTAAAAATTAGAGCGAATCATATTGCCATCCTATCCTGATGCGTATAGGGCGTATCTAATAGAAATAATATTTATATTGTTGTACTTTGCAGATCATATTAACAAAGTGAAATAAGACTAATTAAGTCTGCATCTGCAGTGTAAGCGTACCCAAGTAAGTGTTCTTCAAGCAATGGATCTAGTGGATCAGTACAAACAGGGACAGTCAGATAAGGCTAGATATACTTAAGCTCATTATTTATTTATTTAGAACTAGAAAATGCTCCAATAATATAGCATCATATTCCTAGTTTTATGACATTTAGTAAAATAAAAAATAAAAGATATTATTAATCAAAAACTTGTTGGAGCTTAGGAACCGGAACAAAAAGTTTGTAGCTCATATTTACCTGAATAAATTAAAAATTATCAGAATAAATTGTCAATACATAGTGAAGTTGGTTACATTGGTTCCAAGTGCGGCAACCAAAATGCATATATTAGATACCAAAAATACCAAAAATTTTTACTTTTCCATTTTTCTTAATTAATTATTCTAGAATTACTACAAATTTATTTTTATTTAAAACTTACATCATACTAAAAAGCGCCCCTGATAATTCGACCATACCCGTTTACTTTGCTTGCCTACAATATCTCTCTACACAGTGTACAGCCCCAGAGCCAACCAGCTAGCTGTAGCAGCAGAGGCCGTCATATGAACGCCATGAAAAGTACGAAGCGAAAACGAACGAGTGAACAGAGTGAACAACTGAAGGCAAGCTGCGAGCAGAGAGGGAGGTTGTACGTGTGTGTATCTGTATCTAAGCGAACAAACAAGAGCCAATGGGTAAATGAATTGCTGACGCTCCCGATTCATATGAATGTAGGGTGCACACATCTCAAACGGCCAGTGGGCCAGGCCTGGCGGTAAATGTAAACACGATTGGAAACATTAAACGATTTGGATATGTGCAGCCGCAGACGAACTTCTGAATGCAAAGGTTTCTATATGCCTGTCCCAAAAGCGTATTATTGTGGGGGGGGCGGCCTGGTCTAAACTGAACTGTTTAATAGATTAACGCTTCATTCCAGCATAAAGCTTCGATATACTAATTAGTTGGACAGTGTGTGTATACAAGGGCTAAGTTGGGCTAGATTCACGAATTTGTGAAATGTTTGAATAATTTTTTCGACATTTGTGTAAATGGTCTCTGTCTACATTGATAATTCAAAGATCAATTACGGGGAAATTGGAATCTTTGAAGCATCAGGGGCACCATCAACAAAAGGACTTAGCACTTTTAAAATCGTATGGAGAAAAGTTCGCCCTAGTGTCAATCTTAGCTCGTTAGGTTATTACCTACTTCTGAAGCCGCACGTTTGAATGGCTACTTATACTTTTCGGTGCGATGGTTCGCGATGAACATTCGGAACATTTGTTTTCAAAAATTTGAGAGAACATTCTGTTCTTATTTTGAGCTGAAGAAATCTTATTTTCTGAACACGTTTTTTCCCTCTGTGAAGGACTGTTCTACGGTTGTCTAACGATGGAAGGCCTGTTGGTCTATAATTTCACCATGAATCGATTTACAAACGAACAACGCTTGCAGATTATTGTCAAATTTTATTATCATTTTGATAAGAAAGTTTGATTAAGAAAGTGCATCGTGCACTTCCTCCATTTTCTGGTTAGTTTGGGCGATCTTCTGAGGCGGCTATTCGGAATCTTGTGAATAATTTTCGCACCAAATTTACATTATTGTTAATGACTGTAAATTATCTATTCGGCGCAATTGGGCCTCTGTTAGTCCACTACGTGGAAAATTTTCCGTAAGGATTTGTGTGTAAAACCTTTTCAAATACAGCGACCTACCACAACGGCTAACTTTTGATGAATGGGCGCTGGCAAAGTTAGAAGAAGATACACTTTTTTAACGGAAAATTGTGTTCAGCGACAAAGCTCATTTCTGGTTGAATGGATACGTGAACACAAAAAAAATGACCTATTTGGTGTGAAGAGCAGCCAGAAGCATTGCAAGAACTAAAAAACGTCGGATTAGGGCCAGTAAAAAAGTATAAGAAAAACAAAAAAATAGGGGAAAGTTAACTTCGGCTCGGCCAAAGTTTTGTATACCTTATTTTTCTATGGGAGCTATACTATATAGATGTCCGATTTCGACCAAATTTAGTGGAATCATGGAAAAACATAGTAAACTAAGAAATACGAAGTTTGGAGGCGTTTCAATTGAAAACAAAAAAGTTTTTCTCACTAAAACCAGTTTTTCGACCGATCGTTTCTATGGCTATAGTCATCCGATCCGCCCGGTTCCGACAAATGTGCAGCGTATTTGTATCAAAAGACTTCGTGCAAAGTTTGGTGAGGATAGCTTTAAAACTGACAAAGGAGATAGCATAGAAAAAGACGGACGGACAGACAGACGGACAGGGCTAAATCAACTCAGCTCGTCATGCTGATCAAGAATATATATACTTTATGTGGTCGGAGATGCTTCCTTCTATGTCGTTACAAACATCCGGACAATTTTATAATACCCTACCGCAAGGGTAATAACAAACAATTGTATGGGCATCACCGGCCGCAACGACGATGTGCAGCACTTCACACACCTTAACACAAGCTTTGACAGGTACAGAGTATATTATAGTAGAATAGTTAAAGATGATGAAGACAGGTACGTTACTGTGAATGGAGAGCGCTACCGTGCGAAGATTACAAACTTTTTTTGGCCCAAAATGGAAGAGCTGGACTTGGCTGACATGTGGTTTCAACAAGACTGTGCCACATGCCACACAGCACGCGAAACAACGGCTTTATTGAGAGGCCTAGATCGTGCGATATAACGCCTTTAGACTATTTTTTGTGGGGCTCTGTCAGGGCTCATGTCTATAGCGACAAGCCCGCAATAGATGTCGCACTGGTCAATTTTCCTTTCCTGATCAGAACCAAAAGCCATCTGTTTATCTGATGGTCCCAAAGGGCCAAAGCCGAGCCTCTCTCAATCTCTTGGCTTGTGCGCTTCTAATTTTCGCACAAGAGAAAGGGACCTACAGTTTAACGCCGAATCCGAACAGCAGTTTGAGAAGCTCTTGCATGGCTAATTACTATAAAACTGGCGCCAACAGCAGAGAGGGGTGACCGGGTGTAAAGTTTATTTAAAGAAAAAACGTTTCATTGGTTGTTCCGAGGCGGGATCGAACCCACGACCTCTTGCACAGCGGTCGCGCACACTAGCCGCTGAGCCAACCGGCCACTACCAACTACTTTTTCAGACCTTAAAATTCTCATAGAATTGAAAAACAATCCGTGGATCAATTGATAGAATTGATTACTTAAATCTTTTTCTAAAAGCATATTGAAGACTCATTTTGGTACAAAAATTGTTTATCAACCATGTTCTCAATTCCACTTCCGCAAATTTTGTGATTTATAGACCAAATCTAAAAATCGGATTTAAATCGCATAATTTTTGTGGAAGTGGAATTGAGAACAAGGCTGTCTATATTGATCTCAAGATTAGTACAGATTCATATAGTTTTCACCGAGGATTCTGCAAGAAGCCTCTTTCTCGTTATCTCGGTATTATAAAAATTTCTATTTTTCAGAGCTCGTAAATAACAATTGAACATTTTTGCCTTTGCGGTCTCCTCAATAACAAAACCGAAAAAATCCATGCACGCTTGCTCTCGCTCTGAGCAGAACACTTCGTTTCTCCTTGTTTTTGCTTTCTGTTGACTGTTTTCAGTTGAGCTTTTCTTGTTTTGCTCATTCAATAACAATTTATAGACAGCGATCCGACTAAGCGCTCGCAAAATAAGAGTCAGTAGATGAGCAAAAAGCCGAAAGACTCACCTCAAAGAGTCTTTTTTTTCCCAAGCAGACACCTCACTCACACAAACGCAAATGACTTTTATCTTCTTCGATCGTGACGATTTGCTCAGTGAATGAGCAGAGTAAAATGTAAACAAATCCATTGGTTGTTCGTTGAGCACTGAGCGATTCGTTTATGAGCCGAGTTTACTTTTTGCTCAAAGAGTCCGTAAATAACTGTTATTTTTGGACAATGAAAAACGGTCAATTGTTATTTGCTAGCTCTGCTATTTTTGAAAAATGAGTTTTCTAATAGATCGCTTATATCTCTGTCTTAGTACAGAATTCTTGGGTAGCCCTCGAGAAGCACTTTTCCTTGGTTTCTAGATTAGAGTTAAGCTTAGTTCGCACAGGCAAATAATTTTCCCATATTTCGATGAAAATTTTGCTAAATAGCCATGATGGCAGATGTTGTATAACTTAAAAGTAAAGCTATGGTTCCATTTACAAATAATTTGCTAAAATATGACCAAAAAGTGCAATATTTAGGCTTATTTAGCCAAATTTGTACCAAAATTTGTCCAAATTATTTGCCTGCGTAAACTTAGCTTAAGTCAGTAATGGGCACACAGTGGCGCGGTCAAACTAAGCTAGTTTGACTCAAAACGAACTTAATTTTAATTTAAAATTTGGTTTTAACTGAGGAATCCCGATTTGGCTAGCCAAGTTAAATCACATACTATAGTTCCTTCAGGGCATAGAACCATCTTTTATAAAAGCATCTTGTAAAAGAGTCAGTCTCTAAAAAGGTCCATGACTTCCATAATTTTTAATCAACTTACTTACTTCACTAATTCTAAGGATAACAACCTACAATAACATAACAGCTCCTCAACACCCCACCCTTTCTTGCCCAGTCACTAAACTGTTGCGCTAAAAGATCTGCTGCACACTTATTGGGCTTGGACCCACAGTGCCAGTGGGTCGATTATTATGGTTGTTTGTCGTCTCATTTCAGTTTCAGCCGTGTCTGTGTCTGTGTAAAAGCCAACAGCCCGATGATATCGTCACTAAGGTGGGGGGAAATGGCATAGCCATGAAAAGGGAACGGGACTGGGGTATGGGTAGGATTTCGTGTGGTCTGCAGTCGTTAGGCAGCCGACGCTACTACTGCCGTTGCTGCTGCTGCTGTTGCTGCTGTTGCCTGCCTTTGGTGGTGGCAATTGTCGGGGACTGTATGCAAAATCCCAAAGAGGCAGAGGAAAAACGAACCGAGAGCTAACGAACCGAGCACTTTGTCGACAGGATGTGAATATAACGAGCCTGCATACGCATGCATGTGTGCGTGTGCCGTGTCTATGTGTGTATGCTCGGATATGAAAGCATAGAAACAAAGTGCAAACTGGTAGGCACATTGTATAATATGCCATGGCATAAGTTATGCTCTCCCCATGCTTATAGAGAAGTTCTTATGCTCTGCTTAAGCCAAATTACGTATTTCTTGTTTGTAGTCGATTTTGAATTTATTTTTCCACCATTTTTGATTCGGATTGGAAAAAAGATTTTAGATTTGATAATATACAAAAAGAAATAATAAAATAGATTTTTAGGATGGTCTCATAGTGTTCTGGCGTTAGGATTTAGATCTAACTGTCTAAGTCTGCGGTTGGATTAAGCTTTTCCGGGCTCAAGCACTTTTATTTCTGTCGACCAAGTCGGTTAGTGGTCAAAGTTTGGCTCTCCGGGGTGTTCTTGCGGTGTGACTTTTCGGTGGCTGTTAGTGTTTGCACTTTAATTTTTAGGATGGTCTCAGAAAACCTTCTCTGATATAACAATTCAAAGCCATTCGTTGATCATACTACAAATGGGGCCGAAATACAAGATTTGGAAAGGATAGTTTCAGAATCTGTAAATCCACGCTTCTTTCAAGTCTCTAGTTAAATCTGGTTAAAATCTGGCATATAAAGCCCTTCGCTTAAGTGCGATGGGGTTAGGCAATCTGAGCAGAGTATTTGCCACCGGCAACTAATAAAGCTCCAAAGCTTTTCTTGTTTGTTTTTCTTTGACGTCGTTTACATTTTGAAGCAAGCTTAATTAAGATTTTCCTACAAGCAAGAACTTTTTGAAAAACTTCATGAAGTATGCTTCACCGTGTAAAAACCTTCTTTGGTTTTGCTCGATCGAGGTAGAACACTGAGCTTTTAAGCTCAGTTTTTAAATGTGCTCAACCCATTGACAACAACTTTTATATATAAGCTCACAAATACAACTCAGCCGACGTCTCTGCTCCCATTGCTGACCCTTTCATTTGTACAAAAGACTAGGGACTTTTCTATCTGCAGCTGTTCTTTTGTAGAAATCTTAATCAAATTTTCAAAAGCTCAGAAAAATGAGTTCTGGGAGAAAACAAGCTCAAGTCAGGTGACATTGTGTTAAAAAAATAGGGGAAAGTTCGGCTCGGCCGAAGTTTTGTATACCCTTGCAGCTTCCATTGAAAACAAAAAAGTTTTTCTAACTACGACTACTGTTTGGACTTTACTATATAGATGTCTGATTTCGACCAAACTTGGTAAAATCATGGAAAAGCATAATACATTGTTAATTACGAAATTTGGAGGCGATCCCATTTAAAACAAAAAAGTTTTTCTCATTAGAATTTCTTTTTCGACCGAACTTTCATACTGCAGCTATATGCTATTGTCATCCAATTTTGATAAAACTTT
>JAEIFV010001044.1:0-101684 GCA_018904265.1 Lordiphosa collinella | reverse complement strand
AAAAATAGGGGAAAGTTAACTTCGGCTCGGCCGAAGTTTTGTATACCCTTGCAGCTTCCATTGATAACAAAAAAGTTTTTCTAAGACTATTTTTGGGACATTACTTTTCTATAGGATCTATACTATAAAGATGTCTGATTTCTATTAAACTTGGTGAAATCATGAAAAGGCATAATACACTGTTAATTGCGAAATTTGGAGGCGATGTCATTTAAGACATAAAGTTTTTCTAACTTGAACTTCTTTTTCGACCGATCATTCATACTGCAGCTATATGCTATAGTCATCCGATTTTGACCAATCTTTGTAGAAATGTGTCCAAAGTAAATAAAATAAGTGTATGACAATGATAAGGACGTTTTCATTAAAAAAAAAAAAAAGATTTTTCACTAGAACTAGTTTTTCGACCGATCGTTCCTATGGGAGCTATATGCTATAGTCATCCGATTTCGACCAATCTTTGTAGAATTGTGTAAAAGTATATAGATTAAGTGTATGCCAATGATAAGGACGTTTCCACTAAAAACAAAAAAGTTTTTCTCACTAGAACTAGTTTTTTGACCGATCGTTCCTATGGCAGCTATATGCTATAGTCATCCGATTTCGACCAATCTTTGTAGTATTGTGTAAAAGTATATAAAATAAGTGTATACGAATGTTAAGGACGTTTTCATTAATAACAAAAAATTTCTCTACTACTTTTTTCGACCGATCGTTCCTATGGAAGCTATATGCTATAGTCATCCGATTTCGACCAATCTTTATAAATTGTGTAAATATATAGATTAAGTGTACCAATGATAAGTACGTGTCCACGAGCAAACAAAAAGTTTTGCTCACTGAACTAGTTTTTCGACCGATCGTTCCAATGGCAAAGCTAAATGCTATAGTCATCGATTACGTCAAACTTAGTCAAATCATGGGAAGGGATAATAAACTAAGAAATACGGACTTTGGAGACTTTCCATTAAAAACAAAAAGTTTTTCGCTTTAAGACTTGTTTTTCTCTGATTTGTCTTATACTTATATCTTAACAAAACAACAGTTTGTCGACCCTAGAGTGAATGAGCGAAAGCAATGAATCAAGTTCAGGCCCGGCCAGCCATAGCCCCTGGGACCCGAATCCACTCGGCAGTTCACACCGTATGCTTGCCCAAGCACCGAATGCTTGTTAATCATCACTAAGTGTCAGAGAGAGACACACGCTTTTTTCTGTCCACTCCATTTGGCCGGGCCTGGTCAAGTAGTGGACGCCACAAGAGTTTGTATTTTTTGCTGTAGTACAGCGTCAGAGAGTCAGAACGGTAAAATGCAGTGGCTGTCAATGATGAATTTGTGATGATGGCTTCGCTTGAGACAAGCTGAAAGCGTCTTTTGTTCTTCCTCTATTCAGGTGACCCTCAAAAAACCTTATTTTGTGCAGACAACGTGAAAGTGTTAAACGAATTTTTCGATCTATCAAAAAATTAACAATTATTTTACCGTTTAATTTGTTTTCTTCTTAATTTGGTTCGAGTTCAGATGGTCATTTATTTATAAGGATCAGTTCGGACCGGTTTGAAGACTTCTTTTGAAGCAAGGACCGAACCAAAAACTTTGATTTTCAATTTGCCACAAAACGTACTTACACATAAAGGCCCAACCCATTAATCGGGGTGTTTCCCCCTGGGCCCGGACTTCTGAGAGGGGCCCGGAGCCCGGTTTTTTGGCGAAAACTTAAATAAACTATATACAACCGGGCCCGGAATCCCTTTTCGACAGGCCTGGTAATGGGCAGCACTTCACAGGTACAGAGTATGTTATAGTAGGGCTTGACCGACTTTCTTTCTTGTTTTCATTAAATCTATAAAGTTTTTGAAGATAATTTCGTATAATTTCTTGAACTCGGTTAAAAAAGGGGAGTTTAAACTCTAAAGCGCTATAAAATATTCTGTTCTCAGCATAATCAAGCCTCGCAAGAAAGTCCCATTCGATTTTGATTGAATTGAGGTCAGGTGAACAAGCTGGCCAGTCCATTACATCAACTGAGCATGATTTTAAGAGTGCTTTGGTTTTCTGCTTGTATGGATATGGACACTGTGATGCATAAAAATCAGAGCTCACAAATAACAATTGACCGTTTTTCACTTTGCGGTCTGCTAAGCAACATAACCGAAAAATCAATGAACGCTTGCTCTCGCTCTGTTTTTGTTTTCAGTTGAGCTATTTTTGCTCATTCAATAACAACTTGTAGAGAGCGATCCGACTGACCGCTCGCACATTAAGAGTCAGCAGATGAGCAAAAAATTAACGGCTCACGTCAAACGGTCTTTTTTTTTCGTTATTTATTTTCTTTTTTGTGTACATGTGTGTGTGTGACTTGTGTGAGTCACAACCCAGTCGGATTTGTCGGAACGTGGTTCCCAAATGCCACCTGGTACGCTTCTTTTTACAAGCAATAATGCACTACCAACTAGATTAGAAGCGAAGAAGCCTGCACATCATGCTAACGTCCCTTCTAATGGCACGCAAGCGTTTTTACGAACACAACATGCAAACGTCCCTTCGATAAGAACAGTTCCTGCTGCGTTTTGCCACTGTACAAAATCGAATGGAAGATTGCGGGTTATTGGAACTACTTCTTAGTGGCAAAAGTTGTATCCGAGATCTTCTCCTGTGTGCAGTCAAGTCCGACTGGGTAGTCCAAACAGACACCTCATTCACACATACACACACACAAACGACTTTTATTTTCTTCGCTCGCAACCAAGCGGTCAGCAAATAAGCAGTGTAAAAGGGAAACCAATACCATTGGTTGTGCGCAGAGAACAGACGGTTTTGATCAAGAGCCGATGTGAACGGTACATCTCTGACTCTTTGCTCAAAGGGTCCGTAAATAACAGTTATTTGGGGATAACGAAAACGGTTAATAGTTATTCGCGAGCTCTGATAAAAATGAATGACCATTCCCTTTTTTATAGCAGGAATGGACAAATGCTTCGTTCGAACTCAACCACATTTTCAGAACTGTTCATGCCTCAGCTTACAAAACGCAGTTCAAGCGTGCCACATTTTGCAAATGCTACCCATAAAATGCATTATTGAAAGAATAAGGCGGTCCTCTCTCAAATCACTACAATAAACTTTGCATTCCATTTGGACCATCTGAATTGAATATCTTTTTTGATCAGAAAAGATAACTTGAATAAATAAAAGCATTATTTTTCCAATAAGTAAGGAGTAGTGTTACCACCTTACCGAGTATCAGAAAGGGTTTTAACTTTTCGACGCAAATTGTAAGCGCTGGTGGCGGGGTAGAAGGCATGATATCTTTTTACCACTCTTATAAACATGTGATGAGCTTTTTTAGGTTCGCTTAACAGTCGTTTTTCTAATCGGAGTGGATCTAGAGCAGAGACCTGCACGACCCTATGTTGTGTGCATACCAGAAATTCTCAAAGAAGCGCTGCTTCCACACACACCGTATGTATCAGCTGTACAAGCGCGGCTGCGTTGCGCGTCCAGGTATTGTTTTGCTCCGACGCGACGCAGTCGTTGCTACTGAAATTGAGAGCAATTTTTGCGCTGCGCTTACACACCCATCCAAAAATGCGAATGTATTTTCTACCTGCCTCTGATCTAGAGCAGCGAGTCGGCTGCAAGACTCTGTTGAATTCGTCGCTTTTTGATTATAAAGTTTTGATTTATGCCAAGAAATGCAATTTATTCTATAATTGGCTGGATTGTTCAAGAAATTGGTTGTAAAAGTGCTTTTATAAACTCTAATTATGGCTTTTTCCTGATCTGTTAACAGTTTTGCACGTGTCAAATTATTGTTAATTTTCTTTGATTTCCAAAATTCTGAATAAACTTGCTTTCCGGACAGTCCTATCACTCTTTATTCTTAACCTTCCATTCTTTACTTTGATAAAACCTTTTTTAAAGCTTGCTAAGTTTTGGGAGCATTTAAAGCAGCGATTCAAACCACTCGAAAATAAGTACTGGTTCGGTTCAGTGGTTCTCACTGTTTCTGAACCGCCGGTTTGGTTCATTACATGGTTATTGGAGCTAACTGAACCGCGGTTTCGGTTCGGTTCAGTGGTTCATATGGGCACATTATGAAATATGATTTCTGCCGTAATGGGACTTTACGCAAACTTTGAAAATTGAATTCCTATAAACCATTTGAATTTCTTTCGCAGATTTGTCTATAAGTTTCTAGACGAATACCCTTCGGAAACAGATAATGTCGGCTAGAAAAGAATTCGTATCATACATTTTGCAACACCCTATTTATCGTATTATATGGTTAGATTGAATTATGGTAAAGAATAACTACAGGATATTTGAAATATTGTCCCTCAGAAGAGTTTCAACTTGTTTGCGAGTCTTTTTTGAGGCGTATTTGAATAAATCACATTTTGGGCATATGCATGAGTAAGTTTCGAGTCTTCTTTTAATCGCACATGATAGCACCCAGCAAGCACCGTTCGGAGCGCTCTGAAAAGAGCCGAGCTTAAGAGCGTTTTTGGAGTAAACTTCCAGCAAACATTTTTGATAAAATTCGAAACATTTTCGAACCCATGGACTGATTAAAATAATCATAAATGCGCTCGTTTTCTGATCATAAATTATTCTTATGTTGGGAGAAAATGAAACTCCTTTACGTGATACCCTTCTCTGATCAGTTTCGATTCATTTTGCGAGTCTATTTCTAGTCATAATTCAATAAGTCACCTTTTGAGCATATTCACGAGTAATTTTCGAGTCTTCTCAAAAGGGCTTAAAAAAAGACTCATTAATGTGATTTTTGTAAAAACGATCTTCCAAATGTTGTGTTCGGCTCAGAACCGGTTTGCAACCCTGATTTAAAGACAAATTTGGGTTTGTCGGGTAAATATGAATCACAACTTATTTGGGTTGAGACTAGTCATAGTTTCATTTAATTCAGAGGTTACGACCCCAATTCAAATGAAGAAAATATATCTGAAGCAGCAACAACCAAAAGAAAATGAAACAGAAAATCGGTCTAATGCAATCGCAATCATTCGTCGCCAACAACAAAATCTACGCTGAAGACTATCCTTACACATTCTTTTATAAAAAGAAAAGGATTCAAGCTTTACTTCTTGCATAAGCAAATAATTAAACCAGTTTGGTATAACCTTCTTATCTCCAATTTACAGTCTACTGGGCATATTGATTCAAGTGACTTTTTACAAAGGAAAAATGAATATGGTTCCCTTGGTTATAAGGTGTTGCATTAGAATTGTGTAAACGTACTGAATGTCTTCAAATTCCGTACAGATCTGCGTTATTATGTTCAATTTATGTTTATTTTTTTTCCATTTGCTTTTTAATGTATTGCAAGCACATAACAAAATCATAATAATAATAATAATAATAGTTTTTACAAATTAATTAAAAAAATATTACAAATAAATTCAAATAAAACATAATTTTTGTATGCATGTATCGTATATATGTATATGTATGTCTTCATACCGCACAAAAATCGTAGAAATTGGAAAACTTGACTATTTAAAAAAAAAAGAAGAAGACGAATCGCTGAAAATTGCTTAGAATTAAAATGCGTAATTAATGGCAAAAATCCGCTGTGGTCATTTCTTGTTAACTTAAAGTCCATATTAAAAACTAAATAATTTTCTTTTTGCGTGCGACTCCCAACAAGTTGTTGTTGTGTTGATTTGTTTAGTTTTTGTTTTTCACATAACCTTTGATTTCGTTTGTTTAAAAAAATTGGCAAAAATAGTACGTTGTGTGTGTTTAATGTTCTCCAGCACATTTGGAAGATGTTTAAAAATTATTATATATATTTATATAGATGTGTGTGTGTATGGTGTGTGTGTGTGTGTATAGAACTAAGAATATATTTATATAAAAATTTCACTAGCAATTAAATTCACCATTTCAATAATTACAAGACGCAGCATAAAAGAAAAGAAGGCAAAAATGTAGATTTAAAACCACAAACAATAAAATGGAAACAAAACATGCAGACTAATCATCATCATCGGACGAATTGGAGGACAATTGCAGATCATTTTGTAGCAAATCATTGGGAAAGCCACCATTGGAGGCATAAATGCCGGACTGCTGCTGCTGATGTGGCTGATGATGAGGCTGATGATGCGATTGCTGCTGTTGGTGTTGCTGTTGGTGGTGGTGTTGGTGTTGCTGTTGTTGCAGTTGTTGGTGATTGTTATAGGAAGGCGATAGAGAGCCCAGGCCCAGATTGGGCAACTGATGCTGCTGCTGTTGGACTTGTTGAAAATGTGGCTGCTGTTGCTGCTGTTGTGGTTGCTGCTGCCTGGGATGATCATCTTCGGTGCTATCATCAGAATCACTGCCGCTATCACTATCGCTGGAATCCGACTCAGAGCTGGAGCTGGATGCACTCAAGGCTCCGCCAATTTGCTGTAAGCAATAAAATTTAAATGAAAATCTGTTCAACTTTTAGAGTTCTCTTCACACCCACCTGTTCCAGTGCGGCAGCCGCTAGTGCGACTGATTGTGAGGTTAGATCGTGTTCTCTGGTAGAGTCCAAATCCATGGGCATATTATTGCTATGGCTTATAAAGGAAGAGGCACGTGGCTGCTGCTGCTGTTGTTGTTGTGCGTAATTCTGGCCACTTCCATTGTTATAGCCACGCCCATAGTTCTGCTGCTGCTGCTGTTGTTGGTGTTGTTGTTGCATGGGCGGACTGGAACGTGGTTGTTGCTGCATTTGCTGACGCTTGGCCTGACCCTGATGTGTGGCCTGACGCTGTTTGCCCACGTGCATTGAGGAGCCATACTCCGGTTGACCCGTTGAGGAGCCCGTGGAAGAGCCTGAGATATTTGCCTGACCATTGTGTAAGGCAGCGCCCAGACCAAAATCATCATCATCGATCATGGGAATGCTGGGCAATGTCTGTTGGGCATTGTTGGCATGCCAACTGTTCGAAAAACTTTGAAAAAAGCCGCTCATAAAGAGTAGGGAATTTTGTCAACTTACGCTGGGGCCGATTGTGGACTGCGATGCGTGGCCACCGGCCGTGAAGGTGAGCTCTGCTGCATGGGAGAGTTGCGCGGCTTAAAGTCAACTTGAGTACGGGTAAAAGATGCGGTTACAAAATTTAATACTTCTTACAGATTTTTTTAAAACTTACTTATATTATTCCTTCGACTGCCTGTGGAGACTTTCGTTTTGGAAGAGATGCGCATGGTGCTGTTTTCTAATTTGCCTCCAGCTGAGCCAGAGGCTGGCATAGCTGGTTGGAGGTGCGCTATTGCTGGTGGTGGTGGCGGTGCTGCACCGCCATTGGAAGCCAGGGGAGCATTATTTGCAGCGGGCAGAAAGCTGGGCTTGTGTGTCATTTCGCTTCTGTAATGTTGAGTAACGTTATTTTGTATGCCATGTAGTGTTGTGTAACTTTATATGAAGCAAAATTTATTGTGTAAGCTAATCAGTTGCTATAAAATATTATCTATATTGTGTAACTTATCCGATAATGTAATATTGTATTGGTCTGACTTTATTACTACATACTTTAATATTGGTTAGCTGAACTAATAAGTGTTTCTTGACATTTTTTCTACTGGCCAAAAGTCACACTTTTTTATTTGGGATAAACTTTTTTACAAAATAGTTTTTGAATGCCAGCATTCTAATGTTGATTTTTCTTAAAATTGCTCCATAAAAAATGTGAAAATCAATTGTAGAAAAAGGAAACGGCATTGTAGAAAATTCGACATCGGTCTAGATTAGGAATCGTTTACATTTAACAAAAATTTGAAAACATCTCAAGTTTTGTGGGTTTTTCGCATATGGCAACTTTGAGTTGAGTGCCCTTGGGGTACTCTCGCAACTATCTCGCAAAATGGCGTATTATTTTCTTTGGATATTGTACTATTGAGGAACATATGCGCTTTTCGCGGTTTTTGCTTTGTTTTTCAGAAAATCTGGTTTTAAATGTGGTACCATTTTACATTTTCCAACCTAAAAGTATGCAATTTTTCTATAATTTTCAATGGCAAGATTAAACAAATTTTATTAATTCCAACGTTGATTTGGATTCTCAATATCTCATAAAATGTTTTTTTATACCCTTGCAGAGGGTATTATAAAATTGTCCGGATGTTTGTAACGCATAGATTATAAAATTGTCCGGATGTTTGTAACGCATCTCCGACCACATCTTCTTCTTCTAGTTCCGATCCCTTGTGGGACATAAAGCATCAACCACAGAAAGTATATACTATATATGCCGCTAGCGCAGCCATTAGGACCACTGTGCAATGGATTGATTAGAATTTGCCATACTAGGGCTTCTACCCATAGGTATGTCCCTTGACTTTCACTTTACACTGCGGTCTATCAATATTTATCGATTGAGTTCAGATTGCTAGGCTAAGCCGTTAACAAATGATCATACGCACCCTGAGCTTATCAAAGTTCAAAACTTTTCGTGTCAAGTACCATGGGGTTTATCAATAAGAACCTGCGAACTTTACAATTAAAGAAAACAATTTAGGGGGGGAGGGATTCTCCATGTGCAAAGTTTTTTTGAGTACATCGCCTTAAAAGAAGTTTTTTTGAAATTCGAAATACTTTTATTTGTCAAAAACATCACTAAACTTTTTTCGAGGTTCAGACCAGAATGACATCTACACTGATGATACGATTGAATTTAATGAAGGCCAGTTTCTGTTTTTGCAAATAACCCAGATCTTCCCTAAAATCTGCGCGGAAAGGAATTCGCAACGCACCTTGTGTTCTTGGATGCCGAAAATCTCTAAAATCTCAACCCTTAAAGCCAAGTTTAACGACCAAATATTTTCATAATTATATTTAAGAGAAATGACAGAATCTTATTTCTGCGCGAAAAGATATTTTTTTGAAGTTTCGAAGGAAAAGCAGTCTGATAACGTGTTAGAAACTCCATTATTTTGTTGGATCGCCTTTCATTTCAGCTTATGTCAACTCTTAAAGCCTTTTGTTGAGTATAACGTCGCAAATTACCATGAAATCTTCTCGGAAAGTCATTTTGTTAGACTTTTCAAGTTGTGGCAAGTCCAAAACTTCTTTTTGTTTTAAGAATTCCCTTCTTTCCACTAAACCCGAACCCTTTAAGCCCATTGTGAAGTCTAACATTCAAAAATATCCCTAAATCTGTTCAGAAAGTAATTGTTTTGGACTTTTGAAGCTGCAAAAGTTTGAAAAACTATAAACCTAGGTGGGACATACTATTTGATGAAAAATAAAGTTGGATCGAACACATTATAAAGTACTAGTTCTGGTCTTAAGAGGTAGTACACCACCGGTTATTGTTTGAACAAAAAAAAAATGAAAATTTTCTCAGAGAAAGCTATTTTATACCGAAAAACTTTTTATACCCTGTTCCCATTAAAAATAAGAAAAGGGGGATCATGAAGTTGTGCAAAAGTATGTAACAGGTAGAAGGAAGCATTTACGACCCTATAAAGTATATATATTCTTGATCAGCATCAACAGCCGAGTCGATTTAGTCACGTCCGTCTGTCCGTGTGAACGCGTCGATCTCAGAGACTATAAGAGATAGAGCCACAAATTTTTGCATGTAGGTAGGAGGTGTATACCAGATTCAAATCGAGTTTGTTTCAGATTTGAAAAATTCCTCATCCTCCCCCCTCCTTTAAGCGCAAAAAACTGTCAGAGCCACAATTTTTAAGTTAGACCTTCGAGACTTTATATATATGTTGTAAGTCCCAATATCTATCTATTCTGAAAAAAATCAATAAGATCGGACAAAAAACACCGAAGTTATATAAGAACCAATTTTGCTTGTGGGAGAGAGGGGATCTTGCATTGTCAGTTATGGCGCGCTGCCTCATGCGCACATTCGTTTGTATGTATGTTGGAGTGTGTGTATGTGTAAGTGTGTGTGTATGTAAAGGAAAACACACGAAATCAAGGGAACAGTGTATTTTGTAGTCGGGGCACTCGACTACAGCTCCCTTACTTGTTAAAATATTAAAACTCTCCTATAGCGTCTTTTCCCCGAACTTTTGCTTTAATATTTAAAATATAATGATTTCTAAAGTGATATGTGACTTTTTGACCATTTCGATACTTAATTCCTAGAGAATTGAAAAGTTAGAATAGTTGGATGTGCTTGCTTCGTCCATAATGATATCATTTTAATAGAGGATCGACAGACTAATGAGAATATCGTCCCGTAAAGGAAATGATATATGCAAACAAATCAATTAGCAACTTCCAAAGAAGAAATGTTAACTTACGACAGGCATATTCAGAGGGCGGTGGACAATTGCATGTTTCAAAATGGTTGGGTGCTACATAAATCCGGTATCAATAAGGACGTATCGTAGCAACTCGATCAAAATTCCCAAAATTTGGGCGTCTTGAGACTTGTCAGTGAACTGAACCGAACCGAACCGTTTTCATTTGTGGTTTTCGGTTCGGTTCAGCATTTTTGAAGGGACGCCAGTTCGGTTCACCAGCTGAAAAAAGCGGTTCGGTTCGTGGTTCGGTTCAGAACCGGTTTGCATCCCTGATTATAACCCCGTTTTTACTTTTCATTTCAAACAACAAATCGTGGCCGCCAGCACTATACCTTTTTACTTTTATCTATTTCTAACACAATAAAAACAGAATTGAAAGAACTCTGATTTTTCAAAAAGATTTTTGGTACAAAAAAGGTCCAAAAACAGCCTCGACATGGAAGTATCCCCCCTTAACTAAAATTTGTATAAAAAGTTTCGTCCCTGTTACTCAGGGGAAGAAATGGTTATGGTAATTAACAGAGCATTTACAATAATCATAGCATTAACAGTATGTTGGAAGACGGCGCACGAAACGCCGAAAAGTATGCCACGTTTTATTATCAGACAACGCAGGCTGTCATATATTTGACCAAGGTGGCAATTATTACCCGATCTTTATAAAAATGACAGATTTCAGATTATGGGAGCACATACAGGGTGTTCAGAAACTTTTGTAGTACATAATACGTAGCTGTGTCAATAGAATGTTTTTTTTTACACCAGAGTCAGCATGGGTTCCGAAAATGCAGCGAGTACTAAAAGCTTGCAAAGTTTCTAAAGATAGCTAAACTGACGGAGAAGATATCACAGACAGACAAACCGACAGGGCTAAATCAACTAAGTTCGTCATGCTGATCAAGAATATATATCATTATGTGGTCCGAAATGCTTCCTTCTATGAGTTACAAATATCTGAACCATTTTAAAATACCCTCTGAAAGGGCATAATTAAAATTTTAGTGGTTTTTGGAAGCGATAAATCGGTTTATAGACATTTTGTGATTGATTTTGTAAACATTTGATATTTGATTTGACAAATCTATCTAGAACTCTTGTTTAAGATCTCTAAGTATCATGACTAAATCTAAGATTGCTCTTGGGATATTTCACATCTCGTTTAACATTATTTTAAAGTTCAATCCCACTTACCTTGTCTTCTTTACTTGTATATTATGATTTAGCTTCTCTATTGTGATAGCACCCGTTTCCTTGTCATAAATCATTAAACATTCTTTTGCATATTTTCTGTGATTACCCTTATAAACTGTATGAGGCACACCGGAACTTTCTGAAAATATAAAACAATTGTTGGTTGTATTAGTTGTTTGTATGAATCATCATTTTGATAAAGATTAACTTTGTGATAAAACAGGTTAACTTCAAGAGTTCAATACGCCGGTGGTTGTCGTCGCAAATGAAAAGTGAATGTAAATTTCAAAGGAGAAAATTAAGACGAGTTTTGTTTAGCTACTCAAAGGTTCAAGTATATCGCTTAAGGGCAAATCCACAGTGAGAATTATCTAAATTAAAATGTTCAAATGTCCACAAGTTTAGAAATTAAAGTATAATTAAATAAGCATATTTAAAAAAAGTGCTATTTTTTTTATCTAATTGTATCTTATGGTCAAGTAAGCACTTTTGTTTGGCCTCTCTTTGGCTTACAGTTTGACATGCCGCATGTTTCAAGTGCAGTGACTGCACAACTCATCGAAGCGAGCAAATCAAGAAAAAAGAGTGCACCACAAAAGTCAAAAAAGAAATAAAATGAAAGCGTGCAGCAACAACAAACAACATTTAACGTTTCGATTTCGTATAAGCAAATCCGGTTGGGCTTTTGGAAACTTGTAATACTCTTCGTTGGACAGCAAATGAATTTGATACTCGACAGTGAGGCGCAATGTAAAAGTAACCAAATCATTCACGTAATACTAAATATTTAAGTATAATTTATTTTTTTCAAACTTTAAATGTTCCAATAAACTTTAAAGGGTATTACAGAATAGACATATGAAATTTGGCGGCCACACAATTAAAAAATATTTTTTGCATATTTTTATTACCAAAGAAATCTAACCCTAGGAGGCGAGATTGAAAACGTTATCAGTTTAAATTTCTTCTTTATTTTTTAGAACGAAAGAGCTTGAAGATAAGAAGATAATTGATCTCAACTTCGAATTGCTGGGCGACGGAGTGGGGGGAAGCTCCTAAGCTGGCAGAAATGAAAGCAATGAGAGATGAAAGCAATTCTCGCTTTTGCTTTTTATTAAGAACGGATTCTAACTTTAAATGCAAGAAAATCAAATTTTTAATTCGAAAATTTGTCTATCATTTTTGAATTTATATTAAATTCATGGATCCAATAAAATTTAGTCTTGAATGGATAATGGATTTAGAATGTGTTATTCTTAATATGAAGCCTTCTTTAATTAAAAGCAAAGACTTTGATCTTCAAAAATCTAAGCTTGATTTCAGTATTTACCCTTTAAGTCAAAGATAAATTCAACAATTTTAAAATAACATTTTCAAATTGAGTTGGCAATGAACTTGTCTGTTTTCTTGATGGCGGCATAGAGCAGCTGTCACAGCAGTTAACTTCTTTAAGAAGGTCAGCCAAATACGTGCACGCAAGCCAAAGCAAAAAACTGGAAACTTCCGCTGGCGGCAATAAAAAAAAATGCACATAAATCTTAATTAGACTCACACCTAGATAAGCAAAACTGCATTACATTAATGCAAGTTCTCTTTCCGATGGAGTATGTGTATCGTTATTTCTACTCTGCTGTTTTCTTGGTTTTCTGTTTTAACAGCTGTTAGGTGGTGGTGGAAAGGCAAGACGCCGACTGTCTTATCGCATTACACGCTATTTAAAACAGAAGAAACGCGCACACCCGCCCGTGTAGAATTATGCGCGGTCGTGACATTGCGATAAGCAAACAAAAAAAAACAGAGGGAAAGTGGAAATGTTTCTTTTGTAAACCCTCTGGGTAATCAACATACATAATCGATTAGATCAGTGGTGTTTCAACCGATGGCCCGATGTTCTGCCTTAAAAGACATGCGTAATTAAATACTCGATGGCTTTAACGTGCCAACAACAAAATACGGACACAAGACTCTGCCTCAATTTTTTTTCTATATTGCGAATTGAAATATTAAGTCAGAAAACTTTTGCCCTTCTGTTTGATTTATGTGCTCACCGCTGGATTATATCGATTATGTAGTTCTCAATCTAAAGGTTGATTCACCTCAAAATAGCTTTATATAGTAAGTCTAAACGGGACAAATATACACATTCTTTTCCCAAATTTTCTCTGCAAGCACATTACTAACATACTTTTGAATATTCCGGGGATGCGAACCTGTTTAAAACCGAACCGCTTATTTCAGCTATTGAACCAAACCCTCAGAAATGCAGAACCGAATCGAAAACCACAAAGAAAAACGGTTCGGTTTAGTTCTCTGACAAGTTTTAAGACGTGAATCGCTTTCCTCTAGTCCAGACATGCCCAAAAGTAGGATACGGCAGAGCGCTCACAAATAATCACAAAGAAAAGCGCCAATACATCGTTGTTGGTCAGTTTGCTTGCACGCGCAAACGCCAATCAAATACCATAAGAGATCAAAATCGGTTTTTGTTCTACGCGACGCACACACACGAAATCGTTTGCATATGGGTCGTTTTGTATGCCTCGAGCCCTGCATGTATACGATTATTAATTTCCTATCTTCGGTGCAATTACAAAAAAAAAAAGCTCCCAAAGAGCATACGGCTGGGCATCGCTGCTCGAATCAATGATACTTATTTATTTTGGAATTTAAATCGATTCCTTTAGAAAATGTTTATACATTTCCTTTGACCCACTACAAGGGAGATCACTGAAAGACCGAATTGATCTTTAGCGATGACGAATGGATAACCTGACTCAAATTTTACAAGATGTAATCCTGTAAGTCTTCTGCTATTGCTCGCCGATCTCTTAACATACCTGTCAACAATCTACACTCTTTTCTTGAAAGTTGATAATTGATTTGTCCTCCACTAGTGGACAATATTTTAAGCTTTCTGTAGTACTTCTTTATCTAATTCAATCTTAGCCAGGAGAGAGTATTTTCTCAATTAATATGATAAATAGGGTGTGTAAGATGCATGGTACGTATTCTTTTCAATGCGGAATTGTCTATTTTCGGAGTGAGTTTCTCTAGGAACTTATTGTCAAATCGGACATCATAAATTTTGGAAATTCTTCTAAGGATTTTAAGAATATTCAAATGGTTTATAGGAATTAAATTTCCAAAGTGTGCGAAAAGTCACATTACGCCAGAACCACTGAACCCAACCGAAACCGCGGTTTAGTTAGCTCAAAAAAACATGTAGTCAACTGAACCGACGGTTCAGAAAATGTGAGAATCACTGAACCGAACCAGTACTTATTTTCGAGTTATTCTGTTATAAAATTTTGTTAAATATTTAAGAAATGCATGTTAGCCGGCTCAAGGTCGTGTGTATTTCATGTGCTGTAAATTAATAACGACACAATATTTTATTTCGATTTGCCGTCGGCATTCGTCGTATATCACAAAACCAATGCCCTCCGGTAGAATTATTAATTACTTTTCAAAACACCCTAAAAACATTATGATTAATACTGCACGTAATTTTGTCAAAAAAGTTTTGGAAGTAAGCGATCCTGTTTTTCATAAAAATAACAGGAAACGAATAATTGAAATTCTGAAATCCAACTATTTTCCCACACATACAATTTACTGACTTTTAAAAAGCAGAACACACCGAAATTGCGCACCGAAGGAAAAACTCCCAAAATTTATAAATCTTTGACTTATATACCAAAGTTCTCCGATCGACTAATACATTCAGACTGCTACAACAAAGATTTATACTCCATAGGCCATAAGCCAATACATACTAATAAAAAATTTTTTAGTAATACGAAGAGCAAGATATCAAGGCTGGATAAAAGCAATTTAATATATAAAATCCCATGTGCTGGAGACGGAACTAATATATGCGACAAGGTATATATTGGTATGACTAAATCCAAATTAAAAACTAGACTATCAGGACATAAGTCTGATATAAAACGACGCGATGAGACACCAATACAAAAAACAGCACTTGCGGCCCATTGTGCAGAGAGCAGACACTCACCAGACTTCTCGGTTGTGAGCATATTACAACAAGAACAACAATACCAAAAACGTTTCTTTTTGGAGATGCTGCACATCATAAACACACCAACGCACATAAGACTGAACTACAAAACGGGCACAGAAAATTGTGCACATATTTACAGACACCTTCTCGATAGCAATAAGAAAAATAGTTTAGTTTCCAACTCCGCAGCTGACTGATTGGACGCTGTTGCTCTCTGTATGTAATTATTTTGTGACAACTTTGTTTTTAATTGTCTAGTTTAAAATTTTGCTTTTATTTTCTTGTGTTATTGTTATATACAGCCCTGATGACGAATGCCGACGGCAAATCGAAATATATCGGAGACATCAAAAATATTGTGTCGTTATTAATTTACAGCACATGAAATACACACGACTATGAGCCGGCTAACAAGCATTTCTTAAATAATTAAGAACAGGTCACCAATCCCAACAACTAATATTGTTAAACATATCGCTCATTTACTTTAACACTGTCATAACTCAAAAAATACGATATTTGAGTTAAGGGGAGATATACACCTAAAGGACCATAAAACCTAATTTTTTAGTTTTTTTTTTGTAGGAAAACTATATTAAATTTCGGATCGGAGTTTAAACTATATGAAAGTATATACATTTAAAAAAGTGTTAAATTTGAGCTTTTTACAAAATATTTCGAGATATTGCATTTTCCTTGAAGCGCCCTCAAAAAATCTTTATACACGGTACCCACTGGCGTTTCTTGAAAAATCATCAGAAAGCAAAAAACCAGAAAGATAATTAAAATAGGTACTATAATTAAGTAGTTCATAGTTGTCATTTTGAAAATATCGATTTATGACAAAATGGCGAATGTTTGAACATAAGTAATGATTTTTGGGCCAAAAATTAATAATTTTTTGACTTTAAAAACGTCAAATGTCATTCGGAAAGCGACAATTATTTAATAAAAACTTTGACATTTACGAAATGGGTCCCTATTCGCTTGAAGAAAGTTGGGAAACATAATAAACATATTTCCAAAGTGGTGAGTCTCCACTCAAACTGTGCAAAATTTTCCGCGTCTGGTTTTTCTTACTAAGACTTCTTTTCGGACCTTACTTTTCTATGGGAGCTATACTATATAAATGTCCGATTTCGACCAAATTTGGTAGAATAATGGAAAAACATAGTAAACTAAGAAATACGAAGTTTGGAGGCGTTTCATTTGAAAACAAAAAAGTTTTTCTCACTAAAATTAGTTTTCCGACCGATCGTTTCTATGACAGCTATATGCTATAGTCATCCGATTCGGCCAGTTCCGACAAATTTGCAGCTTATATGTACTAAAGAACTTCCTGCAAAGTTTGGTGAAGATAGCTTTCAAACTGACGGAGGAGATAGCATAGAAACAGACAGACGGACGGACAGGGCTAAATAGCCCTGAAATTCCAGCATCGGGGTAAAAATCAAAAAGTGTATTTATGTAATATTTATTCTAAAATCACACTTGAGCTATAGCTCTCCAACGAATAATATTTTGGTTTTTTGGAAATCTGATTTGCTGTTCCTTTACTAGCTGTTCTTAAGAGCCAGCTCTCGCTCGCAGCTCTTTGCTCTGAGCTAATATCTCAGAACGGCTAAAAGGAGAGACCGGCTCCCAGCTTTTTTCTTTTGTTTTCAGCTGGAAGTCACAGTCTACGAGCCGAGAGTCAGCAGCAGCTGGTAGCTCCCATGCCAGAACTCTCGGGTAAAGCTATCGAGGGCTGTCTCTCGATGTGTGGCTCTCAGCTCCCGAGCGGGGCTCTCTGCCGGCTCCACTATAGAAACAATTTGAGACGATTTCCAGTAGCTTAATAGCCAAAACTAAGAAGGATCAATTCATAACTTCCTATAGTACATCCTACATATTAGAAAGAATAATGCCAGATAGTGACCGTTTAGGCAAAAGGTTAAACGTTAAATCGTGATTTGCTTACATAAGCTTCACTAATGCTCCAAGTCTGCTTCGTTACACAATGTAACTCTATCCAATTGGATTCTCTATGGCATTTTGATATAAAAGCTAGCGCCTCAAGCTAACAAATGCTTAGAACAGACCAAAAATGCGGCTTCAAATATGGATATATTTGGGTAAGTGTAAACTCTAATGCCAGGACTTACTTTCTAATTTGTTCCCCTAAAAGGCATTTTGTTCCTGATACAACTACAATGTGGACTTGGGAAACGGGATTTGGATGAATTCAAGAGCAGCCTACTCAAAGATCCAAATCTTACACCCCAAAATAAAGATGTCATTGATAATCCTTATCTTTTAGGGGCACTATTGGACAAATGTGAGAGTGAACAGGTAACAAACTCAATTAATGATGATAATCCGACAACTCCCAAAAAGAAGAAGAAGAAGAGCTCGAAGCAATCAGGAATTAACATTAATATTGGACAGAGTACTGTAAACAATTCGAATAACCTATCGAATAGTGTGAATGGTAACCGGGAAAACCCTGATGAAATTAAGGATACCAATAATAACGGCGGCATACAAGCTCGCTCGAGATCAGTCAATGTTAACATTGGCGAAGCAAATGTACAGAATACGAATGATATAGCGAATGAGGTTGATAGTCAAATATCAGCTCGCTCAAAAAGTGTTAATATTAAAGTCGGTGCATCAAATGTGGAGAATAAAAATAATTTGAACAATACTGCTCAAATTCAAGGACGTGCTGGGAGAGGTACCAAGGCAGAATCGGAATCGGAAGACGAGGAACACGAGGAAGATCGCGGTCCCATTAATATCCAAGTTGGTACAAGCAATGTGGATAATGCCAATACTGTATCGAATTCAGTTTCAAAAGTCATCAATGTTAATCAGGAAAATAATGCAGTAAATGACAATGCTGCACCCCAATTAGAGGCAAGGCGTCCACGACGTGGTCCTAGACGTGGACATGGCGACGATGCGTTATCCAACATAGAGGCAAGGAACAATCGCCCATCTCCAATTTACCTTCCATATTACCCTGCTAAACCCAACATAAAGGCAAGGTTCCGGCCCCCACCAAGTGGTAGCCGTCTACCACCGATTCACTTCAGCCCTGTGATTAACTGGTACCCACGTGCACAATCTTTTAGAAAACGTGAAAAGCCTTCCATAAACATACAAATTGGTCATAGCAGTGTGAATAATACCAATACTTTATCCAATACTGTGACGACAGGAGGAGCTAGTTTACCCTCTAACAACAGTCCAAACCCTGTTACTAATGGCGGAGAAGCCAACGCCAACTCTAATAATGACTTACCACAAATAGAGGCAAGACGACCAAGAAGAACCAGACGACCAAAAATAAACATAGAAATTGGTCCTAGCAATGTGATAAACACCAATAATATTTCTAATGTGTTTATTGCCGAAACTAACTTGAACCCTGGTCAACAACTCGGAGTAGGTCCATCTAATAACATCAATCTGAACCCTGGACAACAAGTCGAAACTGATCCATCAAATAACAACAATTTATACCCTGAACAACAAGTCGAAACTCTTCCATCAAATAACAACAATTTAAACCCTGGCCAACAAGTCGAAACTCTTCCATCAAATAACAACAATTTGTACCCTTGTCAACAACTCGGAACTGGTCCTTGCTTTGGCAATAATCGTCAAGGAATTAATCCCTCGTATCACATTATTCAACCCAGACCTTATCCCCAAGCTGATCCTTTAAATAACCAGAATAATCAGAATGATCAGTTATATAACGATAAAATCGTTGGTGGTCCATTTAACCCACAAATAATTAACAGTGATCCCAACGTTGGTTTTCAGTGTAACAATAATTGCCGGCTTTATCCAATACCATTTACGAGAAGTAAGAGTAGACATCGATTTTTTTTGCGTAACAGATCCGAGGACGAGCAAATTCATGCTTGTGTGGTTAAGAAAATACAATTTTTAACTAAATAAATATTTGTTGTACATCAAATGTTTTGTACAAATGCGCCTGAATAATAAACGTACATTTTGTATGATCTTATTGCTTAACGATTTATACCCTACGATTAATTGGATAGGTAATTTAATCGACGAGGCAAATTTGGCACGGCCGAAGTTTTGTATACCCTTGCAGCTTCCATTGAAAACAAAAAAGTTTTTCTAAGACTACTAGATACTAGATACTATATAGATGTCTGATTTCGACCAAACTTGGTGAAATAATGGCAAAGCATAATACATTGTTAATTACGAAATTTGGAGGCGATCCCATTTAAAACAAAAAGTTTTTCTCACTAGAGATAGTTTTTCGACCGATCGTTCCCATGGGAGCTATATGCTATAGTCATCCGATTTCGACCAAACTTAGTGAAATTATGGGAAAGGATAGTAAACTAAGAAATACGTACTTTAGAGGCATTTCCATTAAAAACAAAAAAGGTTTTTTCTCACTAAGACTAGTTTTCCGACCGATCGTTCCTATGACAGCTATATGCTATGGTCATCCGATCCGGTCGGTTTCGACAAATGTGCAGCCTATTTGTACCACAAAACCTTGTGCAAAGTTTGGTGAGGATAGCTTTAAAACTGACGGAGGAGATAGCATAGAAACAGACAGACGGACGGAAGGACAGACGAACAAGGCTAAATCAACTCAGCTCGTCATGCTGATCAAGAATATATATACTTTATGTGGTCGGAGATGCTTGCTTCTATGCGTTACAAACATCCGGACAATTTTATAATACCCTCTGCAAGGGTATAAAAACGATCCCAAAGAGCATACGTCTGGGCATGGCTCCTCTAGTCAATGATACTTATTTATTTTGGAAAATAAATCGATTCCTTTAGAAAGTGGACAATATTTTAAATTTTTTCTAGTACTTCTTTATCTAATTCAATCTTAGCCAGGAGATAGCTTTTTCTCAAATAATATGATAAATAGGGTTTTAAGATGCATGGTACGTATTCTTTTAAAGGCGGCCTTCTCTGCTTTCTGAGGGAGTTTCTCTAGGAACTTTTAGTCAAAGCGGACATCATAAATTTTGGACATTCTTCTAAGGATTTTAAAGATATTCAAATGGTTTATAGGAATTCAATTACCAAAGTGTGCGGAAAGTCACGAAAGCTTATTTTTACTGAAAATCAATCTCAGATCGCTAAAAACATTTTTGCATTTTTTGCAAAAACATATTTTTTATGCAAATACATATTTCAGATAAATTTATGTCATAGTAGGCTAGATTTCATGTGTTCCTTTTGTGATTCTAAGCTTACCACAAGCTTATTTTTTGTGAAAACGCCAACGTTTTCCAATGTATAACATAAAAAATACTTAATTATTTACTGTTACAACAATACCAACAAAGACTATTCTGAATAATAAAAACTGTCCAAATCGGACTAGTTTGATGTATGAAAACTTCCTCCCTTCTCTTCCTTGGGTTGCCCATCGATCTCCTGATTGAAAAAATATTGGCGAAATTGAAGTCGGCGCACCCAAAAACATATGAAACAATATCCCATTTGGTTTGTTTAAATTTTCCACTCTCCATAAGACAGCCCCCACCCACCCAATCAGAAAAATATCAGAAATGAAAACAGAGCCCCAAAAAACCCCCAGTACTGATTTTGACACTTCTAAGGCCAAAGAAAACGATGTTATAAATTTCTGCCGGTCAGTTTTCCATTCTTTCACAGTGTGCAGTGTTAAAACCATCTCACACTAAGCCAAAACTCTATCCCCCTGTCAACGCTATTGACACAAAGCTGTTCTTATTGGTGACGGAAAGACTACATCATTTAGTCGTTGACTTGTTCATCCGTCATGGACGATCACCCGTTTGGACATTTATCTCTTAAGAGGAAATCTACAGAAAGAATGAGGTCAATTAGAACATCCAGAGAAAGATCGGCAAAATGTGCCAGCGGAACAAGGACGTAAGCTAATTTACTGGGGAATTTGAAAAATAAAACTTTTTTGGGCACAGAATTAATTTGTCGTCGAAAATTCATTTATTACAACTTCTAAATTAAAAGAAATAACCTTTAAGACCAAATTTGTATAATCAAATTAATTTTAAGACTATTAAATACATTTTACATATTTGCATATTTTTTTGCATATTTGCAAAAAGAACATATTTTGGATATGCAGTTTTTAATGGAAAGAGGGATATTTAATTAGTATAAATCCCGATTTTCACCTCAATATGTCTTCATTGAGAAAGTTGCATAAAATCCGATGTCTAGTCATAACTCAGAACCCAAAGGGCCAAAAAAAGGGTAATTTTTTAGATTTTTTGAATTTCGGATCGGAGATTAAACTTAATAAAAGTATACACATTTGAAAACGTGTTTTATTTTTGTTTATTACAAAATATTGAAAATATTTCGAGGTATCGCATGTTTCTTGAAGCGCCATCAAAAAAATCTTTATACACGGTACCCTCTGGCGTTTCTTGAAAAATCATTAGAAAGCAAACACCAGAAAGATAATTAAAATATGTACTATAATTTAGTTGTTTCATAGTTGTCATTTTGAAAATATCGATTTATGACCAAATTTCGAATGTTTGAACATAAGTAATGATTTTTGGGCCAAAAATTAATAATTTTTTTTTTTATAAAAAAAAAAAAAAAAAAAGGAAAAATAAATCCCCCGACATCTACAGGGTAGTCTATCGATTGTTTGGAGTATGAAGTATTCATAATTTGACTTTAAAAACGTCAAATGTCATTCGGAAAGCGACTATTATTTAGTGAAAAGTTTGACATTTACAAAATGGGTCAATATTCGCTTGAAGAAAGTTGGGAAACATTAAAAACATATTTACAAAGTGGTGAGTTCTCCACTCAAACTGTGCCAAATTTGAAAAAAAAAAAAAAATGTTCCGAAAACTCAATTTGTGGATCAATTCGTGAAGCGAGTTCGAGAAACTGGAATGTTGGTGGATAAACCAAACCGTGTGCGTACTCGTCCGCTTCCGGTTTTTCTAACTAAGACTTCTTTTCGGAACTCACTTTTCTATGGGAGCTATACTATATAGATGTCTGATTTCGACCAAATTTGGTAGAGTCATGGAAAACATAGTAAACTAAGAAATACGTTTCATTTGAAAACAAAAAATTTTTTCTCTATAAAACTAGTTTTCCGACCGATCGTTTCTATGACAGCTATATGCTATAGTCATACGATTCGGCCGGTTCCGACAAATTTGCAGCGTATATGTACTAAAGGACTTCCTGCAAAGTTTGGTGAAGAAAACTTTCAAACTGACGGGGGAGATAGCATAGAAACAGACAGACGGACGGACAGGGCTAAATCAACTCAGCTCGTCATGCTGATCAAGAATATATATACTTTATGTGGTCGGAAATGATTCTTTCTGTGCGTTACAAAAATCCGGACAAATTTATAATACCCTCTGCAAGGGTATACAAAAAAATTTTAAAAATGATAAGGGTGTTCACGATCCCCAAGAAGAAGAAGAAAACATAACAATTCAACTGACGTGTTTACAAAAAATGTCAAATTCCTCATTTCAACAATTCCGAAGCTCAACTGGGGGCCGTGAACACCCTAATTGTTTTTTGAATAGCTCTGAAATTCCAGATATCGGGGTAAAAATCAAAAAGTGTTTGCATGTAATATTTATTCTAAAATCACACTTGAGCTATAGCTTAAAATAGAACTTAATCCTTGCACTTTTGTCTCCAACGAATAATATTTTGGTTTTTGGAAATCTGATTTGCTGTTCCTTTACCAGCTGTTCTTAAGAGCCAGCTCTCGCTCGCAGCTCTTTGCTCTGAGCTAATAGCTCAGAACGGCTAAAAGCAGAGACCGGCTCCCAGCTTTTTCTTTTGTTTTCAGCTGAAAGTCACAGTCTACGAGCCGAGAGTCAGCAGCAGCTCGTAGATCCCAAGCCAGAACTTACGGCTAAAGCTATCGAGGGCTGTCTCTCGATGTGTGGCTCTCAGCTCCCAAAAGGGGCTCTCTGCCGGCTCCACTATAGAAACAATTTGAGACGATTTCCAGTAGCTTAATAGCCAAAATTAAGAAGGATCAATTCATAACTTCCTATAGTACATCCTACATATTAGAAAGAATAATGCCAGATAGTGACCGTTTAGGCAAAAGGTTAAACGTTAAATCGTGATTTGCTTACATAAGCTTCACTAATGCTCCAAGTCTGCTTCGTTACACAATGTAACTCTATCCAATTGGATTCTCTATGGCATTTTGATATAAAAGCTAGCGCCTCAAGCTAACAAATGCTTAGAACAGACCAAAAATGCGGCTTCAAATATGGATATATTTGGGTAAGTGTAAACTCTAATGCCAGGACTTACTTTCTAATTTGTTCCCCTAAAAGGCATTTTGTTCCTGATACAACTACAATGTGGACTTGGGAAACGGGATTTGGATGAATTCAAGAGCAGCCTACTCAAAGATCCAAATCTTACACCCCAAAATAAAGATGTCATTGATAATCCTTATCTTTTAGGGGCACTATTGGACAAATGTGAGAGTGAACAGGTAACAAACTCAATTAATGATGGTAATCCAACAACTCCCAAAAGGAAGAAGAAGAAGAGCTCGAAGCAATCAGGAATTAACATTAATATTGGACAGAGTACTGTGAACAATTCGAATAACCTATCGAATAGTGTGAATGGTAACCGGGAAAACCCTGATGAAATTAAGGATACCAATAATAACGGCGGCATACAAGCTCGCTCGAGATCAGTCAATGTTAACATTGGCGAGGCAAATGTACAGAATACGTATGATATAGCGAATGAGGTTTATAGTCAAATATCAGCTCGCTCGAAAAGTGTTAATATTAAAGTCGGTGCATCAAATGTGGAAAATAAAAACAATTTGAACAATACTGCTCAAATTCAAGGACGTGCTGGGAGAGGTACCAAGGCAGAATCGGAATCAGAAGACGAGGGACACGAGGAAGATCGCGGTCCCATTAATATCCAAGTTGGTACAAGCAATGTGGATAATGCCAATACTGTATCGAATTCAGTTTCAAAAGTCATCAATGTTAATCAGGAAAACAATGCAGTAAATGACAATGCTGCACCTCAATTAGAGGCAAGGCGTCCACGACGTGGTCCTAGACGTGGACATGGCGACGATGCGTTATCCAACATAGAGGCAAAATACAATCGCCCACCTCCACTTTACCTTAGTGATGATGCTAAACCCAACATAGAGGCAAGGTTCCGGCCCCCACCAAATAATTTCCGTCTACCACCGATTCACTTCAACCCTTCGTTTAACTTTTACTCACGTCCACAATCTTTTAGACGTGCAAAGCCTTCCATAAACATACAAATTGGTCATAGCAGTGTGAATAATACCAATACTTTATCCAATACTGTGACGACAGGAGGAGCTAGTTTACCCTCTAACAACAGTCCAAACCCTGGTACTAATGGCAGAGCTACTTCAGATTATGTTTGTAATGCCACTGCGTTCCGTGAATTGGGCATACCTTCAATATGCGATACACTTGAGGCGTATTCAAATCGACCGTTGAAAGCAGCCAACGCCAACTCTAATAATGATTTACCACAAATAGAGGCAAGAGGAAGACGCAGAAGAACCAGACGACCAAAAATAAACATAGAAATTGGTCCTAGCAATGTGATAAACACCAATAATATTTCTAATGTGTTTAATACCGAGACTAACTTGAACCCTGGTCAACAACTCGGAGTAGGTCCATCTAATAACATCAATATGAACCCTGGACAACAAGTCGAAACTGATCCATCAAATAACAACAATTTATACCCTGAACAACAAGTCGAAACTGATCCATCAAATAACAACAATTTATACCCTGAACAACAAGTCGAAACTCTTCCATCAAATAACAACAATTTTTACCCTGGCCAACAAGTCGAAACTCTTCCATCAAATAACAACCGCTTTTACCCTGGCCAACAAGTCGAAACTCTTCCATCAAATAACAACAATTTGTACCCTTGTCAACAACTCGGAACTGGTCCTTGCTTTGGCAATAATCGCCAAGGACTTAATCCCCCGTATAACATCATTATTCAACCCAGACCTTATCCCCAAGCTGATCCTTTAAATAACCAGAATAATCAGAATGATCAGTTATATAACAATAATATCGTGGGTGGTCCATTTAACCCACAAATAATTAACAGTGATCCCAACGTTGGTTTTCAGTGTAACAATAATTGCCCGTATTATCCAATACCATTTAAGAGAAGTAAGAGTAGACATCGATTTTTTTTGCGCAACAGATCCGAGGACGAGCAAATTCATGCTTGTGTGGTTAAGAAAATACAATTTTTAACTAAATAAATATTTGTTGTACATCAAATGCGCCTGAATAATAAACGTACATTTTGTATGATCTTATTGCTTAACGATTTATACCCTACGATTAATTGGATAGGTGGGTTAATCGACGAGGCAAGGCTTTTGTGATGGTATGGCTGATTTTGACAAAAAAGCTGCTCCTTGTCATCGTAAATACTCGTTTTTGGTAAGTGAATTTGAAAAATAATTTTGATTCCAGGAATTAGGAATTAGAAAAAAAGAAAACTCGGAAAATTCTAAAGAAGTGGAGCTGTAGGCTCACATTTCGTTTCTCAGTTCAATTAAATTACAGTTCAGCAAATGGCGCAGTAGGCGGTCATTCCATTTGACAGTTAAGCATATATTCCTTCTGATTTGTTTTCTTTTTCCAGTTGTGTTCTAATTTTAAATTGCAGCTTTTTCGTTCTTTTGCTTTCTTTAGTTTGGCTATTTCAAAGGTAAATTTTTGATAAGTCGAAACTTTAAGTGTGATGTATGCGATTTGATAATCATTTACAGTTCGATATTTGTTACGACGACATGAAGAGGTCGTGCTAATATTGTTCGGCGTTCGAGCCGAAATGTCGCAGCATGTCGAACAGAAGGGATACTTGTTATTGAAAGGGAATCTGCTAAAGTCAGAGTGATTGAAAATCGTACGCTACGCATAGTGGGGCGCGTAGAACAAATGAGGTTGCAAAAAACATAAAATTCATGTATTTCATCTTATTGGAAATTGTTCAACGATTACAAAAATGCTGCCCTTAAAAAAAATCAGATTTTTAGTTTAGAAGTTATAACCCTTCAAAGTTGACCGATTTTCAGTTTTAAAAAACACACAATTTTTAGGATCGTCAATATTTTTGTTTCTAGCAACTGTCTTCTTAGCTGTTTTTGGCAGCTCAGTTGTTTACTGTCAAACATGTTCAGTTTGATATATAATTTAACCATGAATCAACTTACAAACGAGCAACCCTTGAGATTATTGAATTTCATTGACAAAATTCATGGTCGATTAAGAAAGTGCATCGTGCACTTTTTGTGAAATAAATCTAAATCTTCTTCCATTTTATGGTCAGTTTGGGCGACCTTCTGAGGAAACTTAATTTCGCACCAAATTTGCAGTACTGGACATTAAACCAAAAAGCAGACGCAGAGTGCGGACAGAGGAAAATATCGCAGCTGTATCCGTCGGTGTTGTTAATGACCGTGAATTATCGATTCGGCGCTGTTCGCAGCAATTGGGCCTCTGTTACTCCACTACGTGAAAAATTTTGCTAAAGGATTTGGGTATAAAGCCTTTTAAAAAACAGCTGGTGCAAGAATTAAAGCCACACGACCTACGAAATGGAAGAGCTGGGCTTGACTGACATGTTGTTTCAACATGCCACGCAGCAAGCGAAACAATGGCCCAATCAATTGGCCGCCAAGATCCTTCGATAACGCCTTTAGACTATCTTTTGTGGGGCTATGTTAAGGGTAGTTTCTTCCCTCGCTAAAAAGTGAAATACACAAAAACTATCACAGATATTGGCAAGCGGTAACGGCTTTTCCGGCAGATCCTGGTTTTCGCACCTGCCTCCACGTTTGAGGTAGGTTCACAATCACCAGTGCAGAAAGGCTGCAAAGTCAACATTTCGAAAATCGAACATTTTTCGTAAAATCAGTCCAGTTTCGTTATTTTTGAACCTACCCGGTTCCCCGAGGCAGGTCCGAAAATGGTGGGTATTATGAATAGAACAAAAAAAAAAAAAATTGGGGAAAGTTATCTTCGGCTCGGCCGAAGTTTTGTATACTCTTGCAGCTTCCATTGAAAACAAAAAAGTTTTTCTAACAAAGACTACTTTTTGGACCTTACTTTTATATGGGATGTCTGATTTCGATCAAACTTGGTGAAATCATGGAAAATCGTAATACACTGTTAATTTGGAGGCGATCCCATTTAAAAGAAAAAAGTTTTTCTTACTATAGTCATCCGATTTTGATAAAACTTTGTAGAAATGTGTTAAATTATATAAAATAAGAATATGCCAATAAAAAGGACGTTTTCTTTAAAAACAAAAAAGTTTTTCTCACTTGAACTAGTTTTTCGACCGATCGTTCCTATGGGAGCTATATGCTATGGTCATCCGATTTCAACCAAAATTTGTAGAATTGTGTGAAAGTATATAAAATAAGTGTATGCCAATGATAAGGACGCTTTCATTAATAACAAAAAAGTTTTTCTCACAAGAACTAGTTTTTCGACCGATCGTTCCTATGGCAGCTATATGCTATAGTCATCCGATCCGGCCGGTTCCGACAAATGTGCAGTGTATTTGTACCAGAAGACTTCGTGCAAAGTTTGGTGAGGATAGCTTTAAAACTGACGGAGGAGATAGCATAGAAACAGACATACGGACAGACGGACAAGGCTAAATGAACTCAGCTCGTCATGCAGATCAAGAATATATATACTTTATGTGGTCGGAGATGCTTCTTTCAATGCGTTACAAACATCCTCACAATTTTATAATACCCTCTGCAAGGGACATCTTTTTTCCGGATCCAGTTCAAAACGAGAGCTTAAGTTAAAGTCGGTCCCGACTTCGATATACCCGTTACTCAGGACAATTAGTGTTTAATATCCTTTCCCTATGTTAATTAACAGAGCATTAACATTAATGTGACCATGTCAACATTATGTGAGCAAAAAGTGCCTGAAGCGCCAAAAAGTATGAAACGTTTTTATAACTTTTATAACTCTGTCATTTTTTATCCGATCTGTATGAAACTTTCAGAGATTGTAGATATTGGGCACATACACTACACTGCCAAATGTGAGCTTGAAATCTTCAAAATTGATGGAGGTATTCAAAATTTTTAATTGTGGGGCGGGAGGTGGATTGACTCCAAAATTCCTTGGGTCATCATATGTTTTAAAATTTGTGAAGTAGTGTATTAAGATTACGTAAGTGTATAATATAACAAAAATGCCAAGCTTCATGCTTTTTTCGTGTTTTTAATGTCAATTTTCCATCCCAATAGACTCAGTTTTTGTTGTTAAGCTGCATGGAAAGAAGAAAACAGAAATATGCTCCACCTTTAGCTCTGCTCGTTATGGCCGTTCAGGGCACAGTTTTAGTGGGAGGTCGCCTAAGTAATATACTTTCATCAAGGAAATCTTTCTTAGAAGGACTGGGTGATAATGGAGACGGATTAAAAATTGGATCTGGAGTTGCAACGATTGGAAGAGTGTTACAAAAGTTAACATCAGCTGTTGGCAATCGACAGAACTTGGTGGCACCAACCAAAGATCAAATCAAATATTTTAATGTCGGTGCAGGAAATACGGCAAACTTCCATGTAAATTTTAACATAAATCCAAATCACATTCAATATCCACCATTCATAGGGTATGGAAATCAAAATTTGCAGAAGCAAATTCAGTATCCGTCCCCAATATGGAATGGATATCAATATCCATATGCACCAAAAAGTGAAAATGAACATTTAAATCAAAATCAAAACCAATATCCGACTTTCATAGGTAATGGAAACCAAAACTTGGAAAAGCAAACTCTGTATCCACCGCCTGTGTGGAATAGATATCAGTAAACTTTATTTATCCTAAAGTTAATATTCACCATCTTTAAGTAATTGAAACCAAACTTTGGAAAAACAAATTCAGTAACCACCGGCAATGTGGAATGGATATCAATATCAATATACGCAACCAAATAGGAATGAACCTTTAAATCAAAATCTATAATCTATATCCATAGGAAATCTACCCCAAAATGCGTATCCACCACAAATATGGAATGGAAATCTAAATCAGTATTCATCACCAAATCAAGTCTAACAACCACTACCACAGGTTTAAAGTCCCCCCTTTAGTAATGGAGCTTCACAGGCAGCTAAAAGTGCACTGATTAACTCATCAATAGACTCAGTTCCTCCTAATCGGACCATACATTTTGTATTAAAGCAAAATTGATTTTCAATAAAGGTAACGTACCATGAAAATTAGTTTTCATGCTACAATTGGCTTTCCATGAAATAAGAAGGGAGTTTAGTTTGTACTTATCGCTGGTAACAACAAGGCAAAGCCTACCTACAATGCGGACATCTTTAGTTTTGTTCATAGGTAAGTTCATACAAGATTAAGAATCACATATCATGATGCATGTACATTCTTCCCCCAATAGTTTTCATTTTCTGCTTGCCATCAGCCATGACAGAAGCTGTTGTTTCTACAATATTAAATAAAGTGGGAGACGTTATGAATGCCACTGGTAATTTTATTAAAGATGGAGGTTACAAAGTCTGGACTTTAGGGCAACTTATGGAGCTGTACGGTACAGCTCAGGTATCAGTAAAGCCAATTGATTGGAGTAGTATTACGAAATAAATACAATTGCTATTTGTAAAGCCGAAAAACACATATTTTAATATATATTTCTCAGCCCATTAAACTAAGTTTGCATAGAACTTGCTAATTTGGAAAATTAAATTTCGAGGTGAGTAAATAAGGGATGACGAAATAAATTTGACAGAAAACAACGACATAGTTTTGATAAAAACTCAAACAATTTAATTTCGACAGGAAAAAAACGACATAATTTCGATCGGAATTATGTCGTTTCAAAACAATTTAATTTCGACAGGAAAAAAACGACATAAAAAATTCTAGTTTGGATTTCGAAACCAGGAAAAAACGACATAACTTGAACAGAAAATAAACAAGGCATCAAAATGGTGTCGCTAGGCCTTCGTATAAAGTTGGAGGTCTTTTACAATTATGGCGATTTTATTCCAACTTGCCACAGTTATGCGAGTTTAAAATTTATTGCCAATTAATCTGAATCTGAAGACGCTGTCATAAACAAAAAAACTTAGAATAAATAAATAAAAAACATTTCTCCGAAACTAATCAAAGTGCCATTTCGCAATTAATACAGTTTTTGAGCAAAAAATGAAGAAAAATAGGGGAAAGTTAACTTCGGCTCGGCCGAAGTTTTGTATACCCTTGCAGCTTCCATTGAAAACAAAAAAGTTTTTCTAAGAATACTTTTTGGACATTACTTTTCTATGGGATCTACACTATAGAGATGTCTGATTTCGATTAAACTTGGTGAAATCATGGAAAAACATAATACCCTGTTAATTACGAAATTTGGAATTTAAAACAAAAAGCTTTTCTCACTAGAACTTCTTTTTCGACCGATCATTCATACTGCAGCTATATGCTATAGTCATCCGATTTTGATAAAACTTTGTAGAAATGTGTCCAAAGTATATACATATATGAAGTGTACGCCAATAAAAAGGACGTTTTCATTAAAAACAAAAAAAGTTTTTCTCACTCGAACAAGTTTTCGACCGATCGTTCCTATGGGATCTATATGCTATAGTCATCCGATTTCGACCATACTTTGTAGAATTGTGTAAAAGAATATAAAATAAGTGTATGCCAATGATAAGGACGTTTTCATTAAAAACAAAAAAGTTTTTCTACTAGAACTAGTTTTCCACCGATCGTTCCTATGGGAGCTATATGCTATTGTCATCCGATTTCGACCAAACTTTGTGGAATTGGGTAAAAGTATATAAATAGTGTATAAGATGGACGTTTTTTAATTTTGTGGTTGATGAAGGTTTAATAAGGTAGAAGATAAGGACGTTTTCTTTAAATCCAAAAAAGTTTTTCTGACTAGAACTAGTTTTTCGACCGATCGTTCCTATGGCAGCTATATGCTATAGTCATCCGATTTCGACCAAACTTAGTGAAATCATGGGAAGGGATAGTAAACTAAGAAATACGTACTTTGAAGGCATTTTCATTAAAAACAAAAACTTTTTCTCTTTAAGACTACTTTTTCAACCGATCGTTCCTATGGCAGCTATATGCTATAGTCATCCAATCCGGCCGGTTCCGACAAATGTGCGTACCAAAGACTTCGTGCAAACTTTGGTGAGGATAGCTTTAAAACTGACGGAGGAGATAGCATAGAAACAGACGGACAGGGCTAAATCAACAGCTCGTTGTGCTGATCAAGAAATATATCTTTGTGGTCGGAGATGCTTCCTTCTATGCGTTACGAACATCCGGACAATTTTAAAAATACCCTTTGCCTAGTATAAAAACAGAAGCACTTTCTCGGACATTAAATGTAGCTTACAAACAGAGCTTAATTACCATTACAATTATTGGGGTATTTAAAATCTTATTACCATTACAAATACAATTATTTTGTAGTTAAAAATGTAGTATAGATGGATAGATGTAATGTATGTAAATTGTGCATACATTGTACATGTACTACATCTATTAACTAATCGGAACGCCTCCAAACTTTGTATTTTTTAGTTTGCTATGCTTTCCCATGATTCCACTAATTTTGGTCAAAATCGGACATCTATGTATATCGTATAGCTGTCATAGAAAAGTAAAGTCTGTAAAGTCTTAGTCTTAGTTAGAAAAACTTTTTTGTTTTCAATGGAAATGTCCTAAAAATTGCCTTTTATTTATTTGCAATGCTTTCACATAAATCTACAAAGTTTAATTTAAAACAGACGTTGACCCGGCAATATGCTAAAACTAAGTATTATATATTTTACAAAAGGAATGCTAAAAAATATTTCGAACAAAATAAAATTTGGTCGTGACATTTTATGTTATTGTCATTGGGACTAGACGATCAATCTAACCGTCTCGCCCCATCGCTAAGTTTTCAATTCACGCGTTTCGTCCTTCTCTATCGCGTTAGAACTCAGTGCAAAGGCGGTTTTTTGTTGTTGATTGGGGGTGTCTTGGAAATCTCTAGAGATTTTGGCTTCGGTTGGTTTGCAAGTCTCTAGAGAAGTCCGTCGGTGTCCCAGAACTACGAGAGATTTAATTTTCTTCGAAATTTTAGTTCGAAAGTCGAGTTCGAAAGGTGTGTTTATAAGATTATGGTCCTAATACAAAAACAGTGATTTATTGCGTGGGTTCGTGAATTCGCTATTGGTTGGTTAGGGTATTGGCTGGTTTGTGTATTGGTTGGTTTGCCAAAATCTCTCAACAAAATGAGAGAGGTTTGAAACCAACCGAAAGAGATTTCTAGGACACCGAGAATTGGTTTTGGGTTGGAATTCGGTTGAAAGAGATTTCTAGGACACCGCCGAATGTGACCAGTTGCAAATTTATATGTGGAAACTTTCGAGTGATGCCGGTATCCAAATGTGGTCGCAACCTATTTGTTGGAATGCAAATCTCAACTCTTCCAGAGTTGTCAGAAAATTTGCTAGCAAGCAGTAAAAGCCTCAACAGGTAAAACTATTTAAGTGCAGCACGGCAAAGTAGCACAAGGACCACATACAGCAGGCTGGCATACGACCTAGGATCAAACAACAACTTCCAGGATGGCATTGAGGAGTAGAAATGCTGCATTTGAACTACCGACCTCACCTTGAAAACGAAAACGAGCAATACCCGCTATGCAACACCACAGAAAGAGAGGATACCATTTTGTAGCCAGATGTCCAATTCTACGGGAGAACCTGCAAGTGGAAGAGTACCCTAAAATTTTGAATGAATCGTTCTAGTAATGTGTAAAACTTGTGCTAGGTCCTGTTAAAAGTATATGTCAAATATCTGAATCATTGTACACACTAAAAAATCTAGATTAAGCTTTTATGTTTAATTAGGCTTCATCTGCAAACTGCTTAGGCTGACGTCACTATGCCATGCCGATGATAGCAAATAATAAATTACTACTACTACTAGAAGTAAGGTTGCAAATATTGTCGGTAGTAGAATTGTCTTTTCGGAACCCGGCTTGATATTTTTTCATCTTCTAATGTTCTTGTAGGCACATTACCAGCCGGTTATTCAGTAACCCCATTAGTATTTTCGCTAAGCAGTTCATGAATAAGATGCCTCGGTAGTTACCAGAATAATTTGGGTCGCCTTTCTTATATATTGGGTATAATAATGCTCGATCATTATGGTGTATGATTTTGCCAAATCAAATCAGGTCGCCAAACCCCATATTTAGTCATAGATAAACTAAATGTTCTAAGAAAGAAGATTTATATCCTCATCAGAGGTTGTCCTATTTAGAATAAATAAATAATGTTACAAATCTAAATGAGGTCAAAAGTGATCCAACAACACAAATCAAATGCAACCTGAAAGAGCCAACTATCTAATGTTCGTCTGTCTGAACAACCAAGAACATTCTAATCAGAACCAGAAGGTGGCAGAGTTTTCTACATGGCGTATGCATGTGAGCAGACAACGGTGTGCCTGCCCCGCTGACACAAGCAAAGTGTTCAAGCAAAAACGCCCACGCATGCTACCATACAATGCTATGCGTCGTCTCATGTATGTACCTATACATACATTTTGCATTTGGGTTTGACTTTGTTTATATGTATGTTTATACATATCTAATCATGATGCTAAATTTATAATTTGTGGCAAGCATTCTAAGTAACGCAAATGTCCACACTTGACCAAAATGCCATCGTTGTCAACGCCCCACACAGTTTTGGTGACGAGGCGAATTAACGAAGCGTCACACTAAACCAAGTCAGCTGTAATGGAGTATATATAACACAGCAATGAGACTCTGTCTAGCCACAAAGAGCATGGCAAAATAGCAAAAAAAAAAAAAAAAAAGGTGAACGCTTGGCTGCATTTTGCCTGACTTGATGTAATTTCGTTTTTTCTCTTGCCTTCGACTAACTTTAGGTCTGTGGCCATTAATTTGTATCTATGAATGTAAGTTGTAAGCTGCTGCTGCTGTTGCAAAATTATGTCATCAAACTGAAAGCTGAAGCTCTCACAGTTTAGTTCCATGTCAAAAGAAAGGCAATGTTTATTTAAGATCCATTTGGATTCTTACTATTCGCAGTATTCTCAGAGTTAACTTACGACTCCAAAGACTATAATTAGGGTTAAATTGCCTTTGCTTTAGTGTGGCAATTATATTTTTGCCTGGCCTTAATAAATGGCCAGCTTTCTTAATGTGACATTCTTTCTCTTTTTATATGACGAGTTGTAGTTGTCGTCAGTTGTTTGTAAGTTGTGCAAATAATCGATAGCACATTTTTGGTGCGTGAAACATGGTCATAAATTGTAGTTTTTTTTTCTGCATAAATTATTTGAGTGATATCTATTTCTTGCTTAGGTTTTGCGGTTAAAGTGAGTCAACAGCATAATAAAACAGCACACGCAACATCTTTGAAAGGCGTGTCCAACGAATCGGAACTAATTGCAAGACAAACTTGGAATTATATTTTTTTTTCCTAAGAAAATACGGATTTTGTTTCACGACAAACAGTCGTTCAAGACTATCTCTAAGAGTCTAGACATCTTATTTTGAAATATATGGGGTTTCCTCTAAAACTTCTTTGGGAATAAAGTATGTTTTTTATCACAATTTGTGATGTAATTGATAAGAATATATTTGTTTAAGCTTAAGTTTTCCACTTATTATTCGGAATAGAAAACATTTGACGTTTTGTTGACTATATCTACAGTCACTCAACAAAACCTTATTCTTAAGTGGTCTATTAAACATGCCATCCATTGTAGTATCTACTGGAAATGGCGGAAAAGACAAATCTATCTCATCACATGCATCCTAAAAATTCGTTCCCGTTAAATGCCGATTCCAGTACCGTACTCAAAATTTTCAAGGCTTTAAAATAGTTTATATACACTAGCAAAAATGTAAAATAATTTTTTCATCGAAACAAGTTGATCGTCAATCGATAATACAGCAAATTAAACTTGAAAAACATGAACGGCCATTTTTGGCATATTTTGCATATTATTTGAGTGTCAGCAAGAACCATTCCGAAGATATTGAAGTAAAAAACGCAGCGACAATCAAGGCAGTGATAAATGGGCATCGCCGATGTTCAACAAGAAAACAAAGAAACCACCTAAAAAATTGGAAGCGTAAAAAGCTCGACATTTGGGTGGGTCAGATTTGAAGTAACTTCACTTCACCAATCAGATTAATATCTGGCTTTCATTGCTCAAAAGTAACAAGAACGAACGTTAGGCAAAAGGAATTGTTAAGATAAATTTCACTGTGAGCTTCTTCAATGGAATAAAACCATTAATTCGAATTTGTACTGTCTTCAATTATTCGCAAGGCATTCCTCTTTCACAATTCTAGCCACTTGCCCAAAACAATCGAAGCTGAACTGAGAAGTGACGGCACATCCACATAAAAGCCCCAACCTTGACCATCTGATTATCATTTGGTTCGCGTTTTTTAAAACTTTTAAAATGGAAAACCATTCGATTTGGATGAAGTTGTCAGGAGCTGTCCAGGACTTTTCAGATAAGGAAATAAGCAGCTTCAAAAAAGATGACAAAAGCAGTCGATAAAAAAGTACAGGTATAAATGGGTGTTGCGACCTCATGCCTTTAGTTAGTTTCACAATTTATTGGTCGCGTTTATTCGCCTTTTTGAGTGTCCTACTGTGTTTTTTGAATATTATGAATTCTAAACTCTTTCGATCACTGACGAAATTAAATACCTAGAAAAATTCTGTAAAAATCTTAAAAAGGGTGATTTTTTAGCAACTTTCTTTTTGGCAACACTGTTTTTAGCAGCTCAGCTGATTTCGTGTCACATGTTACTATCAAACATGTTCAGTTTGGTCTATAATTTAACCATGAATCGTCTTACAAACGAACAACGCTTGCAGATTATTCAATTTTATTATCAAAATTCATGCTCGGTTAAGAAAGTGCATCGTGCACTTCGACTATTCGGAATCTTGCGACTAAATTTCGCACCAAATTTAAATTACACAGGTCGATACCCAAAATGATTCAAAGATCAGACAAGAATTTCTTATAGTATTTTCATAGCTGAACACGAATCTGCCCTGCCTAAATTTTCATGTAGCATCACTTTTCTCATGTGCTCTTGTAATCTACTTGCTCTCATATGGCCTACTTACTTATTAATTTTATTTTCGGAAAATACCAAGTTTCAGTCAAATCGACCATGTTTATAATTTTTTGTCCGCCATTATGAATTTTTTAATAACAACCATGGATTCATTCAGAAACTTTCAGCCACCCCAAAAACAATAAATAACAATAAAAAGTACAAATAAAATTAATAAGTAAGTAGGCCAAATGAGTGCAATTAGATCACGAGAGCACATGGAAAAAGTGATGCTACATGAAAATTTAGGATTGATTCAAGATTTTTTCGATTTGATTCACATGGTGGACAGTTCAAGGTTTTATTTAAGTCTAATTAGAGACTTCTAGCACCTCTGCCTTATTCTCACAGGTGATTGAAAAAGGGCAAAAACAAGATTTTTTGAGACTTTCAGTCCATTTTCCTCAAAATCTCGACGTGATGGACACTTTTGGAGGCCAGAGTCGAGTTCAGCGATGAAAATCCTATAAGAATATCCATGTTTGCTCTTTGAATCAGAAAAATTTTTAATTTTTGTCGAACTGTGTTATTGGACATTAAACCACCAACACGTATGTATATGTAGAGTGCGGACAGAGGAAAATATCGCAGCTGTATCCGCCAGTGTTGTTAATGACCGTGAGTTATCAATTCGGCGCCGTTCGCAGCGATTGGGCCTCTGTTACTCCACTATGTGGAAAATTATGCGGAAGGATTTGGGTATAAAACCTTTTAAAGTACAACTGGTGCAAGAATTGAAGCCACAAGAACTACCACAACGGCTTCTATTTGGGTTAGCTTATCCGTGAAATAGAAAACATTTTTTGTATCTTATATTAAGACGCGTTTTAAAATGTCAAATCTCACCTAAAGGCCTTTTTATCGAACTTTTTCCCCAACATTCAAAAAATAATGATTTCTAAAGTGAATATGTGACTTTTCGACAACTTCGAAATTGATTTCGTAGAGAACATTTGAATAGTCGGATATGCTGGCATTGTCCTTGCTAAAGTTGGATTAAGGTGAAGAAACACGACAGAATCCATAAGCAACTTTCAAAGTAGGAATGTAATCTGATGACAGGCGTGTTAGGAGGTCGGTGGGCAAACTCGTCAGTGAACTGAACCGAACCGTTATGTTTTTTTGGTTTCCGGTTCGGTTCAGGGTTTTCAAAGGGACGCCGGCTCAGTTGGCGATTCGGTTTATCAGCTGAAATTAGCGGTTCGGTTACGGTTTGGTTCTGTTTAGAACCGGTTTGCTTCCCTGATCCTTAGTACGTCATATTTTGGAGTACTGCTCTAGTGCATGGGGTCCACAGAACAAAGATCAGCAATCGCTTATAGAATCTGAAATTAATCGATCTTCAATCTTTGCATCACTCCAAAAAATGCAATGGTGTACAAAATCGCACACTTCATCTCGGAATGGTTGATTCTCAATGGGTTTTCACTTCTATTGATTCTACAGTTGCCTCAAGGTTCACTCGTACATTTCGGCCACAACATTTGTCATTCTGCAGGTCCAATTACGCCCTACATTGACCTTTTCGGCTCTAATTATAATTCCCTTATAAGAAAATACATTTTTTGTTATTGTAAGTGATATTTATCAGCACCTTGATTCATCTAACCTGTGATTCTATTATTCTCTGGTTTAGTTTATGTAAATTCTTGTAGATTAAGATTAAGTTAGCAGCTCATTAATTACTTAATAAAGAATAATAAGTCAGGACGAGTAACTATGCAGCTTCCCAAACGACGGTTAAAAGCGGCCAATCAAAAAAGACAATTCATAATCGTGTTACATACTTATTATTTCCTACAGCTACATCTACTCTACCCTATTGCCGCGTAATCTTATACGTTTTTTACCTTATGATCAGGGAAACCAAGCCAAGCCGATTTTCTTTGTGGTGTTCGATCTCCGAAAAGACCTCTGTCTTATTCATAATCCTATAAATATGTGGAAGCTACCTAACAGATGGATTCCGCGTTAGCTTACAGTCAAGAGGTCGTGTGACCCTTTCGCGAGAAGCTTCTATAACCATCGCAATCAGAACCAAGGTTGTCTATAACAAAGACTGTCAGCTATTTCTCTAGGATACACTAGAACACGCCAACTTGCTCAACAATTTGGTGCCCCAACCACAATATTGACTAAAATTTGGATCCATTCATACGAATCTCACTTCGCTGACCTAATTTTACAAATGAATTTCTCTCACTGTATTCGACACTCACCTAAATTTGGCACGGTAACAGTAACTTGATTATTTGAGCCAACATCCACAGCTGCCATACGATTGGTATCCACACTGGCTGGCTTGAAGTCATCTGGAATGGGAATCGAAATTGAATTCATCAACTGGTGGGTGGGAGGCGGAGGTGGTAACTCACATTTGATTGTGTGAAATGCGGTCGATGTATTTTTTGGAGTAAATGTCGAGCCCAATTTTAGCTCGCGCACCTCATCGCCAATGTTGAGGCGTTCGGCCAGCGTATTCTTTTGTTTGGTCATCATCATCGTGTTGTTGTTGTTGTTATGGTAAGGCAGGGTTTGTGGTGGCTGATTATGATTGTAATTGGCACTGGTTGGGTTTGACTTTTGATAATTGTTGTTGTTGTTGTTGTGGCTGCCGCCGCTGCTGTTGTAATGATATGACTCCTCAGCCGCTCCCTCTGCCGCTGCCAACGCCGTGGTTGACGTTGCAGCAAAGTTGCGACGTTCTTCGGCAGCGCCACCGCGTTGGTAACTGTAAACGCCTTGTGTGCCAAATCCTAAATCGCTGCTGCTGCTGCCGACGCCGCCGCCGCTGTTGTTGCTGCTGCTGCTGCGATAATTGCCGCCGTAGTTGTGACTCGCAGCCGCTTTGGCCTTGAGACGCTGCAGTTTGGTACCCACGGATTTTGGAATTTTTACGGCCGTATTTTGAGCAGCACGTATACAAATATACACGTTGCTCTGCTCTCTTTGTCAAACGAAATTAAAAGAATATAAATGGCGAGAGGGGAAGGAGGTGGAGCTGGCCTTTCTTGTGATTTTGTGGCTCCTGTTTAGGCGGCTGCTGCTGCTTCAGGGCGGTTTGCGCTTGTTTGTTGTTGTTACATTTGGCATTGGCTTTTGTTGGCGTTGTTGTATTTTTTGCACAGGTATTTTTCACATTTGTTACGGTTTTGTGAGTTGAGCAACATTATTTGACTGTGAAGAGAATGCAACCAATATTATTATTTAATTTTCAATTTCCATGCAATATTTTGCCATATGTTTGCAACGCTCACAAACACTCGCACACACACACACTCACACAACAAACACGGCAGTAAAACAATTGTTTCGTTTTATAACACTACAGACTGTCAGAGATGAGCGCGTGAAAAAATAGTCCTGTCATGGCCAGTTCTCCCTAAAGTCTTATATCCAGCACTGCGGAAACTCTGCCAAGAATTTGCTATTATTTTATGTATGTGGAATCCAACTAAAATAGTTTGAAACGTACAAGGTTACACTAATTTTGTAAAGTTTGAATTTAAATCATTTTAAACAAAATAGCGTAAAACCAACTTCGATCTTCCATTGTAGATTAAAGTTCTGTACGATGTGTCTATTGGTTTATTAGCTATATATCGTATAAAGGCCATTGATGGAGCGTTCGGGTGTGCTGATTCCGACATGCATACGCATACATGCACCGCTTCGTTCGTTTTGAAGACTCAATAAAGGTGACTTAAGGCCGACCACGTTTCCAAACCACATTTTCAAAATTTCCTTTCAATAAATTTCTCTCCGGTATTGTCAGCCAATCGGATACAGAATTTTGATTTGGTCCGCTCCTGACTTGCACAAAACTTTGAAAGTTTTTTAGAGGTACGTAGAAGTTATAAAAATGTATAACTCTGTGAGTTCTGCTTGCCATCCATACACTTGGAACTAGGCTTTTACTTTTTCTAAATTTTGGTTAGCTTTTTGAAGAATAATACCACTTTTCCGGTACCAGGTTTCAAAAATATACATGCCCGATGTAGAAAAAATAGATATCTATATGTTCAAATGTATTCTCTGTTGAATTTTCTGGTTGATTATTGAACTATAATCAAACCTCGACCTCGAAATTGTAAATAATTTATAATAAACCCATGTAAATAAAACCATGTGCGTGAAAACGGGGCATATTTATATGCAGTTGAGCATTCGAACTAGTGAATAATTCAACATTTCAAGCACAAATACTCAGTACCCCTTCACCTGTACAATTATTCAAGTAATTGTAAAAGTAATTATATTTTGTAATAATCACTAAATAATCACAAATAATCGTAGTCCCAAGTTACAATTTAATCGTAAAAAATAGTAATCAGGAATTGTTTTTAATTTTCTAAAAAATTGTAATGATGGACTGGAATCCAGTTTGTTTTTAAATGATTTTATAATTTTTAGCTATCTTCCTGCTTTAAATGAAACTTGACAAATATCATCAGCATTTATCATCACTTTATACGGGTAATTAAAGTGTTATTCAGATCTGTTTTCGAGTCCGAACTTGATCGATCCGAATTTCCAAAAGTTCTGAATTCCAAGAAACGATACAAAAATGTTGGTAAAATATTTCACAAACAAGACAGGAATCGAAAGATGAATGGCAATTTTATTATTAAGCTGGCGCGAAGTCCAAAAAGTTGCGCTTGTTCACAACTGTAAACAACTTATGATTGTATACGCAAAAGAGCTGTTTGCCAATACAGTACTATTTAAAGAACCACCCGGCCTTATCTTCTGCCTCTCCATGCAATCTCTTTAAACAGTTGGGAACCGCAAAAAAGCAACCAAAGCTGTGAAACAGGCTACATTAAAAAATTCAGATTTCTCATGATTTGATAGATCTCGATAATGGAATAGAACTACTTGTGAATACGAATTCAGAATGACAAAAAAAAAAATCCTCAAGATTCTTTTTACAAATTCAAAAACTTTCAGACTACTTATGATCATCGAAGCAAAGTTAAAGTGATTCTATTTTTATAAAGTACGGTCGATCTGAGTACTAGGCATAATAGCATTAAGCGAATGTTGGATTTTGCTTCCAAGACTGTCTCTGTTTCTGTTGGATTCTCTGTTGGACTTTACAGACGAAGGCCAATCACTTTCCTAAAAATAAACCATTTTATCTCTGGCAATAAGGCAAAACAGCACAAGTGTGTTTTATTTTAATTTTTCAGGAGAACAATTCTTAACTTTTAGAGAATTTGTGAAACATGTGATTGGTGGTAAAGTGGAAATGTTTTGCAGATTGGAAGTGGTTTAGTTTGAAGTGTATAGGTTTTTTTGAAAGAATCAATCGGTCAGTTTATTATTTGGACTTACAAAATTTGACACAATATAGAATTGAACCCGAGGAATACATTGGTATTAATATCTCAATTTTGACATAACTCGAGTTATGTCATTATGCCTTATTGCCAGAGATATGTTACCCCATACAGATAGTTTTTTTGAAAATCGATTTTTCGATTATTGTATTTTCTTAATGTACCTACATATATTTAAGTACACACACAGAAAATTCCAGATCAATCCGGCAAATATTTTCAAAGATACACGCGTTTTTGTATTTCATTACATTTTTAGCTATTTTAAATTATACTTTGTCATTTTTAGCCATTTTCAACAGTCGAATTAGCTATTTTAGGCTTCAATAGCAACATTGTTCGTGAGAAATGTTCGCCTGGTTCGTGGGCAAATGAATTCTTGTTTACCGAAACAAATTCATGTGTGGATGGCCTGTTTATTTGATTAAGAGATTCAATTAGACCTCAAAACAAAACATTGTCCATTTCTTATACCAAACCGAAGGAAATTTGTTAATTGTGTAGAAATCTAGGTGGATTTGCACTACTCATTTTGAGCATGAGCTATGCAAATGCGTGAAATCCAATTGGATTTGCAAAAACAGGATCATGAGAAAACGGCCCTTAGGATTGAATTTGTTGCTTCTTAGTAGAAAACTCAGGAAAGCCAAACAGACTACAATTATTTCGCTATTGCACTTAAATGAAAAATTTACTAATGAAATTCTTGCTAGAGAATCGCAAATTTTAAACGCAATTGAAAGCACTTAATGTATTAATTTTCAACTTTACTTTAACAAATTTTAAATAGTTGCACACTCTTAACAAAATTTGTGCACAGTCCATAAACTTTTGAAGCTTTACTCGACTTCACGTTATTTCGTCAGGACATTAACGTGTCACGCGTGCCACACACTCATCTCTAATCTGCACCTGCTGCTTCTTGCTCTGACGTCTACTCAGCCACTGTTGCTGCTGCTGTCTTCACATATTTGACACACATTTTGACAACAACTACGCATTTATTTATGCAAAATTAAAATTGCAGCCACAACGATTGTTAACTTATTTTATATGCAAAATGCAACACATTCACACACACACGCACACCCTCTGGCACGCACGCACACACACACACGTGCCTGACACTGAGAGTTGGCAATTTCTTTATGTAAATTACAGCTGATCTCTCACAATAACAACAACAACGTTTAAATTATGCATTTTACAATCCAAATTAGTGTAAATTTTCTTTTTGGTGTAAAACGAACGCACCAACACGCACACATTTACACGTAATACGTAAGCAAATGAAAAGTGAGCGGTGGCTGTAATGGATCGAGAGGGGAGCACAGTCGGCAGGTGGGGGGGCAACAGCTGAAAACAAGTTTCAATAGCCGAAAAACAGCAAAGCGAAGGTGAAATTTCCGAAAAAAAAGTCAAATTGAAAACGTAGACGAAACATATTCGTCTATACATACGTATGTATGTATGCCACTGCGTGTGTGTGTGCGTATATGTGAATAATTTGTTGTTGTTTTTCTTTTTTGTTGAAAATAAAGCGGAAGTAAGGTTCTGCGGTAACAATTTGCGATTTTTTTTACCTAATCAGTAGGAAATCATTTTGGTTTATTTTGCCCGAATTTATAATTGTTTAAACAAATGAAGAGCAGCCAAAACCGAACCGACTCGCGTTGTTATTTATGTCGACTAAATGCAAACCATCTCTAATGTGAAAGACTTATCGAAATGGGGTCACACTACTAATCGAAAGGCCAAATGTTAACTGACAACTGTTGTTTGATCAGTGTGGGCATGTTAGCTTGAAATAAGCTAATGAAAAGTATGTCCAAGTTGTAAGATTTTGTTGAAGTTAAGACTTATCTTTTACAGCAAGTGCTGAATGTTTAAGGGTTTAAGTTATTTGGCTTGAAAAAATCCACGTTTTAATCATTTTTCCTGAGAAGACCTTTTAATTTATTATATTAAGGTGACTTTAACCTGTATTTTAAATTTTTTTATTTGTAAAAATTATAATTGGGAAAGGTGTTATAGCTGATCTCCTGGAGCTCCACTCACAAATGGAGCTTTGGGGCGTACACGATATCTCTGGACTTGATCATCTGAACTTTAAAAACCAAACGGATTTCGTTAAAAAATTTTTTAATCTGGAAATTAATCGAAGGAATAAGCCAATTAAATTTTTGACAAAATGTCAGCTTCTCAAAAAAAATATTTTTTTAACATTACATTTTAGAAGCTTGTGTCAAAATTTGAGACCAATCGGTTCAGCCGTTCTCGAGATATCGTGTACGCCGACTTTGCTAACACAGTTTTGAGAAAAACACATATAAAGTTTGAGCTGCACTGTAAATTTACATGGAGCGTATTTACAAATGTGCATGTATCTTTGAAAATAATTTGCGGATTATCTTGAATGTTTCTGTGCGTATAAGAACAAAAAATAAAAAAGTCGATTTTCAAAAAAAATTAAGGGGTTTAAGAAATCCAGAATCACGCTGACTATAGTCGGACATAAAAAGCTAGATTTGCTGTGAAATAGTATAAGCTGACTGAGCACCACTGGGACTGTTAATTCTAACAGTTGAATTTGCAGACCTGGTCACACATTACATTAGGCGCCACAAGCTTACAAATATTATTTAAAACCATTTTAAGTCAAGTTTTCTAACTTACGAGATCTAAAGTGCTCCAACAATTTACAATTGTTTTTAATAATTTTTGCAGCAATTGAAGTGTTAGGAATGCCAGACTGAGAAAAAACTATTATCCCTAAGTGAGCCCTGCCAGACAGTTCAAACTATTCAGAAGTTGCCACACTGCTATAAAACACATGTAGCCTAGCTGAGCGGGAAATTCAAATATAAACTCAAATTGAAAATCCTAAATTGAAATTAAAAATTAGATAAAATCAAAAACTATTTTGGTGCAGGTTAATTTTTCCTCTGTTGATTTCTTTGTTTGTGTATTCAAAAAATTAAAAACAACAAGCCGCCCTCCGGCTTAGCACCAGCTCAACCAGCTCAACAGGGCAACCCTCATTATCCTTGAGGCGCCGCTGCTACTGTTTGCCAAAAAGGGATGCTCTCATCCGCTCTCATTATTTAGGGGCGTTAATTACTTGAGCGTTGTCTGCCCCTAAAAGAAAGAAAGAGCAGAGATCTTCCCTTTAAGATGTTTGCCTTGCCGATCTGCGCCTCGTTGCATTTCCATTTCGTTGATTGTTTCGATTTGATAAAAAATTGTAATTGATACTTTTGATATATACAAATTGTACATATATACATTTGTATAGGTATCTGAGACGGTAGGAAGTGCATTTGCCTGGTTTGGGGGCTTGGGTGGTCGATTGGTCGTGTCGGCTGGCAAAACTTTCTAACGGTATGTTGGCGTGTCGACTTCAATTTGTAGGCCGAGGCTGTTGTCCTTGTTTTTGTTTGTTTTTTGTTGCCTGTTTTGCTGTTTTCTAATCAAACATACGAGTTTTGTGTTGTTGCTCACTTTACAGTTTCCATTCCAATTTAAAAACTTTTCTTATCAGTTGATGAAATCTAAAATTGCATTTTTTATGGCACTTCCTTTCTGGCTCTTTCTCCCGCGCTTCCTCCTTTACCTGCTCTCTCTCTCTCCTTCTCTTTCCGTTTGGTACCTTCATTTGTGCCGCCTATCGACACTTTCATTTGGCAAAGTTTCGCCCAATTATTGACTTTTGGCCTGCCAAATGCAAATTTACAGTACAAAAAGTTTGAGTTTTTTTATGGCTCAATTATTGCTGGGTTTTGTGATGGCTATTACCGTTAGTTGTCTTACTTTGAGGTTAGGTAACACTTTGTGAATAGATAAAGCGGAGGATAAGTCTCGCATCGAACTGAGGTCCCAGTACCGGTTCTGGTAGCGTAATTAAAACAAGTACGAAATTCCTTAACTATACCCTGTTCCTGATCCAATCTTAAAACGTCCTTGAATCGTGCCACACACAATAGCTCTCTCATTTGGCAATTTCAATCAGCAGTGCGCATGCGCTGATTCGGAATTGCGAACAGCTCGGATTCATATCGATCGTTTTTCTTTCGTCTACATGCAATTTCTGAGGTACATATAAATTTGAAGCATGGATTCTTGGATCCGAGAAGATTTCTTCTTAAAAAAACCAAGAAGAAAAATACTAAAACCAAGAAGAATTCGATCTCGCCGATTCGTTCTTCATTTCTCTGGGTGTAGCAACACCAACTTAACAATACTCCACATAATCTCAGAATTACACATCTGATCACATAAAAAACAATCAAAACCAACAATCCATAAAACTGTCCATAGTAAAACTCGAAAAAATCAAAATCTCCAGTACCTTCATCAATGACATTTAATGATTTAATTGCAACGTCAGACATTGGCATTTCAAATTTGTTCGCAAAATTTTTCAGCTTCAACCTTTAACCACCAACTTCTTGGAATAATCCGAACTTTCTGGATGCAATTCCCCACATTTCGAACGGTGGCAATTTATCTATTTCTGAAGATGACATCTAACAAGATGTATTGAGTTGTGATGAATCTAATTATCCAGATTGTGATGGAACTTCATCGTTTTTCCTGAAAAGTTGTATTGGTGTGCTTTGTAAGCCGCTCATAACAATCTTTTCAATGTCTCTCTCTGCAGGTCGATTTATTGACAGGTGGAAAAATGCCACAGTAACACCTGTGTTCAAGTCTGGTGTCAAGAGTGAGGTACTTAACTATCGGCCTATCGCTAAGCTTAGCAATATATCGAAGCTCTTTTAACGGATTGTAGCAAAACAGCTGTCTTTTTGTAAAGAGCTACATAAGCCCAAATCAACATGGTTTTATGCCAGGTCGCACAACCACAACTAATTTAGCGGCCGTTAGCAATTATTCCATCAGTTCCTTTGGTAAACGCTGTCAAGTTGATGTTTATACAGATTTTTCCATTTGATAAAGTTTGTCACCATGCACTACTTGCAAAGCATCTTAAGCTAGGATTTTATTCCTCGCTATTATGTTGGATCGAATCCTACTTGGACCACCGGACTTATAGTCATAATCAACAGCTCGCTTTCTAGTCCATATGTGTCTACTTCTGGCCTTTCACAGGGGAGTGCGCTTGGACCTTTACTTTTCATTATTTTTGTTGATGACATTTGTTTGAGTATTCATAACGCTGACTTTCTGCTTTATGCTGATGATCTTACATTTTTTCGATCTATTAAAAACTTAAATGTCAGTAGCTTATTACAAAACGACCTAGATAGGATCAGCTCTTGGTGTGCACACAACCTACTAGGTTGGCTGATAAGTCCCCGGTCTGACACATAGATGGCGTCGCTAGTATTGAATGCATATTATTTTTATATAGTACTAACCTTCAAATGATTCGTGTCAAAATTTGACGTCTGTCGGTCAATTAGTTTGTGAGATAGAGCGTCTTTTGTGAAGCAACTTTTGTTATTGTGAAAAAAATGGAAAAAAAGGAATTTCGTGTTTTGATAAAATACTGTTTTGTGAAGGGAAAAAATACAGTGGAAGCGAAAACTTGGCTTGATAATGAGTTTCCGGAGTCTGCCCCAGGGAAATCAACAATAATTGATTGGTATGCAAAATTCAAGCGTGGTGAAATGAGCACGGAGGACGGTGAACGCAGTGGACGCCCGAAAGAGGTGGTTAGCGTCGAAAACATCAAAAAAATCCACAAAATGATTTTGAATGACCGTAAAATAAAGTTGATCGAGATAGCAGAGGCCTTAAAGATATCAAAGGAACGTGTTGGTCATATCATTCATCAACATTTGGATATGCGGAAGCTCTGTGCAAAATGGGTGCCGCGCGAGCTCACATTTGACCAAAAACAACAACGTGTTGATGATTCTGAGCGGTGTTTTGCAGCTGTTAACTCGTAATACACCCGAGTTTTTGCGTCGATATGTGACAATGGATCAAACATTTCTCCATCACTACACTCCTGAGTCCAATCGACAGTCGGCTGAGTGGACAGCGACCGGTGAACCGACTCCGAAGCGTGGAAAGACTCAAAAGTCCGCTGGCAAAGTAATGGCCTCTGTTTTTTGGGATGCGCGTGGAATAATTTTTATCGATTATCTTGAGAAGGGAAAAACCATCAACAGTGACTATTATATGGCGTTATTGGAGCGTTTGAAGGTCGAAATCGCGGCAAAACGGCCCCATATGAAGAAGAAAAAAGTGTTGTTCCACCAAGACAACGCACCGTGCCACAAGTCATTGAGAACGATGGCAAAAATTCATGAATTGGGCTTCGAATTGCTTCCCCACCCACCGTATTCTCCAGATCTGGCCCCCAGCGACTTTTTCTTGTTCTCAGACCTCAAAAGGATGCTCGCAGGGAAAAAATTTGGCTGCAATGAAGAGGTGATCGCCGAAACTGAGGCCTATTTTGAGGCAAAACCGAAGGAGTACTACCAAAATGGTATCAAAAAATTGGAAGGTCGTTATAATCGTTGTATCGCTCTTGAAGGGAACTATGTTGAATAATAAAAACGAATTTTGACAAAAAAATGTGTTTTTCTTTGTTAGACCGGGGACTTATCAGCCAACCTGTTACTTCCACTTAATCTAAGCAAATGCTGTACTATCAGTCAATCAGTTCCCTCTACAACATTACGTTAGATTTAATCGGGAGTGCAAATTTTATCGAGCCGGAAAGCCTGGCTTTACTAAGCGCAATGCCAGCCAATTTATGGACCTTTACACCAGGTTTAGCCTTTATTCTGCATTTGTTCGTTCCAAGTTGGAATACGCTTTACTTATTTGGAACCCCTTTGGTGCAATTCATATAAAGAGGCTCGAAAGGGTACAGAAAAAATTTCTGAAATTTGCGCTTCTACCGTTCAACTTTCTGACCCTTTGCCGCCTTATATTAGTAGTTGTGCTCCGTTGCATCTCTCAACCCTGGAGGATAATGTTCTTAAATGACCTTGTATTAGGCTGTATTGATTGTCCTTTCTTGTTAGGCAAGATAAGCTTTAATGTACCAAGTAGGAGTCTTAGATATTTTCAACACTTTTCCCACCAAATTCTCGAACCAACTATTCCCTTAATGAACCTATTTGTAGGGCTATTGAAAATTTTAATTCCTTGCCTGTTAGCATGCGTTTTGACTTCGACTCCAACAAATCGATAGTAAAGAAACTGCTAGCTGAGTTTTGTTTATTTTATAGTTTAGGTTAATACTTGTGTAGCCAGTTAAGGACTCTGTCCATTTGGTGAATAAATAAATCAATAAATAAAATACAAACCAACACCTAATGTACAGATTTATTTATAAACATACATAAGTAGCTTAAGGCCAAGTACAGGGTGGTCCATTTAAAAATTGGAATGAGATTTTGATATAAAAAAAAACGGCTCGATATTTTTCAAAGAATGAAAATTTATTGGAAAGGTTGGTTCATGTCATTTATTTATGAAAAACAAATTCGGTCAAATGACCTCCACGACTGACTTGAAAGTAGCCCATTCGATCCATCCAATTGTTGAGAACATTTTCAATATTGGCACGTATGTCAGCAATAGCAACTCATTAATTGTTTCAGGACTGTTTGCATATCAATTGTCCTTGACCGCTCCCCAAAGATAATAGTCTAACGGTGTCAGATCACAGCTTCTTGGTGGTCAATTCACATCTCCATATTTGCTGATTATTCGATTTTCGAAGAGAGAGCGCAAAAGATCGATTGTGGCGTGCGCTGTGTGGCACGTAGCGCCGTCTTGTTGAATCCAAATATCGTCCAAGTCCTCCGCTTCAATTTCCTGGAAGAACCAATCACTTAACATTGCGCGGTAGCGCGTTGTTCACGCACATTTTCAGCAACCGCAGCAATGTTTTCGGTCGAACGCACTGGACGAGTACGTGCACGGGTTGGTTTATCCACGAACATTCCAGTTTAACGAGCTCGCTTCACGAATTGATCCACAAATTGAGTTTTCGAAACAATTTATTTGTTTTTTTTTCAAATTTCGCACAGTTTGAGTCGAGGACGCACCACTTTGGAAATATGTTTTTAATATTTCCAAACTTTCTTCATGCGAATAGCGACCCATTTCGTATTTAGATACTTTTTGCAATTTTACATTCCCTTAAAAATTATTTAAAAAAAAAAAAAATAGGGGAAAGTTAACTTTGGCTCGGCCGAATTTTTGTATACCCTTGCAGCTTTCATTGAAAACAAAAAAGTTTTTCTAACTGAGACTACTTTTAGGACCTTACTTTTATATGGGATCTATACAATATAGATTTCTGATTTCGACCAAACTTGGTGAAATCATGGAAAAGCATAATACACAGTTAATTACGAAATTTGGAGGCGATCCCATTTAAAACCAAAAAGTCTCTCTCACTAGAACTTCTTTTTCGACCAATCATTCATACTGCAGCTACATATATGCTATAGTCATCCGATTTTGATAAAACTTTGTAGAAATGTGTTAAAGTATATAAAATAAGAATATGCCAATAAAAAGTACGTTTTCATTAAAAACAAAAAAGTTTTCGTCACTCGAACTAGTTTTTCGACCGATCGTTCCTATGGGAACTATATGCTTTAATCATCCGATTTTGACCAAGCTTTGTAGAATTGTGTAAAGTAAAATAAGCTTGTCAAGATGACACAGCCCCAAAGGGCCAAAGCCGAGCCTCTCTCAATCTCTTGGCTTGTGCGCTTCTAATTTTAGCACAAGAGAAAGGGACCTACAGTTTAACGCCGAATCCGAACGGCAGTTTGAGAAGCTTTTCATGGCTAATTACTGCAATGCTGGCGCCAACAGCAAAGAGGTGTGGCCGGGTGGAAAGTTTTATTCAAAGAAAAATAAAATAAGTGTATGCCAATGATAAGGACGTTTTCATTAAAAACAAAAAAGTTTTTCTCAATAGAACTAGTTTTTCGATCGATCGTTCCTATGTCAGCTATATGCTATAGTCATCCGATCCGGCCGGTGCCGACAAATGTGAAGCGAATTTGTACCAAAAGACTTCGTGGAAAGTTTGGTGAGGATAGCTTTAAAACTGACGGAGGAGATAGCATAGAAACAGACAGACGGACAGACGGACAAGGCTAAATGAACTCAGCTCGTCATGCTGATCAAGAATATATATACTTTATGTAAAATACTTGAGTTTTGATTATTTTGAAGACAGGTAAATAAATGGATGACTGTGCGTTCCGGATAATCGCGCAATTGTTTTTGCTGAACATTACAATGAGTTCAGATTACTATATATGAAGACCCCAGGAGGTACGCGTAGTAAAGATCACGCTGTATAACGAATTAAGATTATAATAAAGATTAGATAGTTTAATAAATATAAAAAATAATGTAAGTTAAGTGACACTTCTGCGACTCTTTTGCGGCACTTTTAATTGAGTCTTTGTCAAACCCAAACTCTTTTCCGAATCTTCTAAAAGTCTCTACGACGACAATTCTGAAAAGCTTTCCCACTACTCCTCTTGAAGTGACGCTGAAGTGGCTTACTTTCCTTCTACAAACGTTCAATTTAAACCATTCGGCGAGTCGCCTGTGAGTTTTCGGCAATTAAAAATGTTTAATTGTTTATGAAATACTGCTTTAAACAGAAAGTTTTTGCTCCATTTAGAAACATTATTTAATTTTGATAAAGAAATATATAAAACCATTTGTCCTTCCGACTTGTGGTGAAACTATCCAAATTGTAGTCTTTTTTAAAATTTGGGCGGGTTTTTCAAAATCGGAAAGAATATGTTTAACTCTTTTGCAAACTGTGTTCTTAAACCTAGTTTTAAGTCAATCGGAAGACAATCAATATAAGTTATATAGCATGCTTTGCGTGCAATCGTCTGAAGACGATCGAATAAAAATCATGTGTTAAGAATCCTAAATAATAGCAGAAAAAGAGGCGCACTTTTATTAACATCCTTGAAATATAATTTTGTACCTTCCAACGGCCCCAACCATGTGAACAAAAAAAAAAAACAACTTCAATGAAATTAACCAACTCATTATTTATGTGCCTCTCTCGTTATGGTGTCGGCAAATCTCGGGCCAGGAGAAAGAGTTTTGCCATTAGAGACATTAAAATAATTTCAAAAGACATAAATTTTGAATTACGGCCACACAACGCGTCCGTGGACGTGGACACGTATGTGGTCCACGCCGAGTCATGGGAGGAAAATCAATTTATGTAGCAACTATAGATAGTTGCTGCTGGCGAGATGCCTAGATGCAAGTGCGCCAAGTGTTTTCACCATAATTACCAGAGCATCCATATCCATCGTGAGGCTCGTCTCTCATTTAAATTGATTTATGTGTTTGTGATCGTGGGCATTTGTTGGGCGGTTGGAGGAGGTGTTCATAACTCATGTTAATTAAATTTGCATAAATGGAGGCTACATGCATATTTATGCGTGGTAAATGCGAGGGGGCGTGGCCCAAATGGACAGCAGCTGCTGCTGCTGTGCTGCGGCTGAGTTGTTGCTCAGGTAAATGTGGTCGACTTTCGGATGTCTGAACCCTCATCAATATGAAAGCAAAGACATGGCCTAATTTCTGTCTACCCTTGACAAGGCCAAAGGGTCAAGGGGGTCACTCTTACGCTAGATTCGGTAGGCTCGTTAAGATCTCAGGGAAAAGAAAAACAATGACGAGTTTAATTGAAGAAGTGAGAAATCCCTGAGATTTGTCAACTTCTAATTGTTTCACAAGGCTGATGAGCCCGACGTGGAATTGTAACTTAATCAGCTTGCAATTGTTTGGAAATTTAATTGCTTAGAATAATGTTTCTAGAATAATTCCTAGAATTTGGTCAGATATTAATTGAAAAGTTATTTGCATACCAAAACATAAAACCATTCAATCAGTGTAATTTCTTATCTTCTTATTCACCTACCCACAAGACAATCGCAGCTAATTGTGCCCAAGACTCAATCAGTGCCCCCGCCAGTTCAGTATTTGTTATTGGAGACCCTTTGTACACACAGGCAATTGGCAGAGATGTGGACCTCATGCAGTCGAGCTCCCCCCCCACTTCACAGAATGTGAGCAATCACAACAAATAGGCGCACATTCGAGACCCCAAGCGGATCGAGTCTCCGTCTCGGGTGCGATAAATATCGCTACAAGTCTTGTTCGAACGTCAATCCGCTGGTTTGTGAAACCATTAAAGGCCATTGGAGTACAACATCGATTACACGAACCACATGCAGAGCGGCACGTGAGAGGGCGAAGAGAAATGTAAATACATTTTCTGTTTCGAGTCATTAGCTTTCACACGCACACAACTCACGCATAGAGCAAAAAGCTCTAACTGGCTTTGTTTTAGCCAGAACTTTCAAAAGCTCACCCATACCAAGAAATACCGCATTTGAATTTATGATTCGAATCTTTACTTTAGCACCTTTTGATCTGTAAAACACTTGCCACCTGCGCAGCTCAATAAATAATCCTCACCGACTCTGGGGACTCTCCTCTCTGGGCTGGCCAGAAAAATGATACGAAAACAAATTGAAATTGGCAACCGGCTTGTTGAGCTTTAATTTATTAATGCTCTGTCCGAGTGCCTTCGCCTCGAATCCCTAGAATTTTAATTGAATATTAACACCTTTGGCTTGGTCAGCGGTCAAGCGCCTGCAGCTACGAACACAATTCAATTTTTGTGTATTTGTGGCATTGATTTATTCAAATGGTTTTCCATTGAATTATGCCTGGCCGGGGATACTTCCATAGTAGTCCATATTTGTGTGTGGGTTTTGGAGTAGCCTCCGAAATGCAAAAGAGGAAATTGGTTATTTATAAATGTCAGCAAATCGGCTTAAATTGAAAGGTGTAAACAAGTTGGTCCGAGAAAGGAAAAACCAAATTACGAAACGTAAAATTGAACAATTTAAGATATTTGTACGTGTGCCAACTAAGGTGCCCAAAAGGAAGGATAATTAATTCAATTTAGTTCTCTGTCTCAAGAACGAAGCGCTAGAGGATCTGAATTAAATGGTCTTGCCAAAAATAAGATTTGAATTAAATTAGAATAGAAGCAAGGACAAGTTCCATGATGGCCTAGAATTTCGAAAAGTGATTGCATTAATCAGGGATATAAGTCAGCAGTCGGTAAACAGTTTGAATTTGGCAGCGGTCCAACAGCAACCACGAAATATAATCTGACGAAAATATAATCTGTACCTTCCAAAGTTTGACTGTTTTTCCCTGTGTCGAGAACTCATGGTGCACCATGCCCCTTTAATCATGGAAAACTGTGAGTAAAATCTTCACTTTTGAATGAACTTGAGGCGCTTTTTTTCGGCCCTCTGAGGCCAATTTGTACCACCGATAAAAATTGATTTGGTCCAAGGTAGCTTCTACCTATGCCACAGTCAACATTCAAAATGCTTCGGCGGTCCAAAAATTTGATGCATATTCTTTGAATAGCCAGAAATGGAATAGTCAAAAATCGAAGATGAGCCTATGCACGTGTTAGCAAAATAGTAGAAAAAAATTAAGTAAACATTCAAAATGGCCGGCTTTGTCAGAATAAGTTAGGGACATGAGAACCAAAGTAACGCCACCAAAAATCGATAATCGAATATACACAGCCCCGTTGATTTATAATTGACAATACTTTTTAAAAAAGCCGGCGAAAAAGTTACGAACCATCTATCTATAAAAGTGCGCACTCAGAAAAAATCATGAACTTTGTACTTGAATTAAGTACAAAATGGTGTCAATAAGTAGTAAAATACTTGATTTAAGTACAATATTCTTATTTCAAGTACCATTTATTCAGTCCCAAATACTTGCTTTAAGACTGACTCGGGATATTAAGTACACTTCGAATTATTTTAAAATCTTTCTATACCTTGCAAAGGGTATTATAAAATTGTCCGGGTGTTTGTTATGCTGGGTTTACATAGTGTCACATTTCAGTGTCACAGTGTTACAGCGGAATGTGAACGTCGGATGCCTTGTCCCAGAAATCATGCGTCACAAGAATGAGTAATTTTCAGTGTGAATACAAGTACTCACTTGGCGTCACATATTTTTTATGACAGTAGTTGGCACGTTTGTGACAAGAATTGTTTAAACAGCTGTTTCAATGAGGCAGCTCATTTGAACTCATCTTTCCTGTGACATGCACATCGAGCCAGTTCGTTTTTTGTCACACTGTGACATTATTTTTTGGTTCATTGGGACTCTTAAGTTTTGATAAAGGTAAATATGCGCCATTTTTATTGTGATTTTGTTTATTTTTTAATTTTAATTAAATTAAAATTTTTAGTTTCATCAAATGAGTGCCTGAGGGGAGGCAGACTGAAACTTTTGGGACCACTGACTTAATTTTGTGACCAATGTCTTAATTTATAAGCTTTATGTCTTGTGTTTTTAAATTTGTATGGCAGCTACAAGAAGGGACCATCCGATTTTCGCGGTTCCGATATATGTGCAGTGTGCAGCTAAAAGATATCTCTGTGCAAAATTTCAGCTCGATAGCTTCAAAACTGAGGGACAAGTTTGCGTAGAGACAGACAGACGGACGGACAAAGCTCAATCGACTCAGCTCGTCATGCTGATCAAGATTATATATACTTTATGTGGTCGGAGATGATTCCTTCAATGCGTTTCAAGTTTCTGGGCAAAATTATAGTACACTTTTCAAGTGTATAATAACTCTGACCAACTAAATGACCAATTTTGTGAGGTGCTGTCTATTCAACATAGAATTTAACGTCAGCTTATTTACAGATAACAGTCATAATCAGGGCTACAAACCTCATCAACTTCATCAAGATAATCATTTATGCTTTCATTCATTAATGCCGTTTGACAATTATATACAGCCATGCTTCAATTTTCGCACAAAAGTTTTGCGATATCAAACCGGTTTTTAGTACAAATTTGCTCTCCAAATCGCAAAACTTTTGCGAATACGATAATTCTGCAATACGTTTCTTTGCAAGCTGTTTTGGTTCTATGGTCAAAAATATTTGGTTTCTTGGATCCAAAATAACAGAATTCAGAATTGGGGCTAAATTTAACATGTGAGATCGTTCTTCTTAACACTTAAATAAGGTATTACTGTAGTTTGCAGAAGAATCCCGATCTTGTGTGCGACAAGTGCACCAAGTTAAGTAGAAATCGATGAGAAGGAGTGTCACTTCTTGTTATTTTACAGATGTTTTGTAAATTGGAAGCACCAACTTACAGAAATTTTCACCCGAAAATGTTACTCTTTTGTATCTGCAGAGATTTTAATACAAAATTCATTCAAAGTTATTAATCGCTCGCACATTTTGAAAGTCCAATTCGAAGGTCAAGCTCTGGCTTGGTAAGATGTTCCAATAGAAGTAGATTCAAAATTGCGGGAGTTCGCATCATTTCACATAGTGCCATTTTTTGATATACCAAATTTAACGTCTTTAAAAAATCATTCGCAACCAAATTCAAGGTGAGCGCATCACAAACTTGTTTTAAGCCGAACCCTTTTTTAAATAGTTTTTGCTCCGGTTCAGATTCCGGTTCCGTCTTCCGAACCGGTTTGCATCCCTAATCATAATCCATTGTTTTTCTTTTTATACCCTTGCAAAGGGTATTATAAAATTGTGCGGATGTTTGTAACACATTGAAGGAAGGATCTCCGACCACATAAAGTATATATATTCTTGATCAGCATGACGAGCTGAGTTGATTTAGCCTTGTCCGTCTGTCCGTCCGTCCGTCTGTCTGTTTCTATGCTATCTCCTCCGTCAGTTTTAAAGCTATCCTCACCAAACTTTGCACGAAGTCTTTTAAAGGATAGTAAACTAAGAAATACGTACTTTGGAGGCGTTTCCATTAAAAACAAAAAAGTTTTTCACACTAAGACTAGTTTGTCGACCGATCGTTCCTATGACAGCTATATGCTATAGTCATCCGATCCGGCCGGTTCCGACAAATGTGCAGCGTATTTTTACCAAAAGACTTTGTGCAAAGTTTGGTGAGGATAGCTTTAAATCTGACGGAGGAGATAGCATAGAAACAGACAGACGGACGGACGGACAGACGGACAAGGCTAAATCAACTCAGCTCGTCATGCTGATCAAGAATATATATACTTTATGTGGTCGGAGATGCTTCCTTATATGCGTAACAAACATCCGCACAATTTTATAATACCCTCTGCAAGGGTATAAAGAACGGCTGCCGGCGTTCTAGATTAAACGGGATAGAATTTATACCGTTTTGAACTCAAAATTTCAAGTATGATTCGTTCTTGGGTGCACTTAAGTGATGTTCGAATCATTCTAACCGAACCGAAACTTACAGTAAGACGAAAAATTGAAGAGAGAAGTTCGAGTGCAAAATATGTTAGATTGATTACAAAATTGACTCGAAAAAGTGTGCAACAGAAAATGCGAACTATTTTTAAGCGAGTCTGTTCCTAAACTTCCCAATTGTTTCTAACACTTTCGTTATGGAGTTATGCCAAATTTCTGACCTACAGTAGTTCTATCTTGGTCTTTGATTAATTCATGGCCCTTGGATTTTCCAGCCTTTTTTGGTCAACAAAATTATGATTGAAATAGGGGCCCGAATTACATCTGTACGCCGTTTACTTTTTCCATTTCAGATAACCCGAAGTGAAGTTATCCGTGCCGCCAGCAGCATACCTTTTTTTCGACGCCAAACTTTAAAGGCCGATAACTTTTTGAACTTTTTATTTAATTATATATGTTCTTAATACAATAAAAAAAAACAGAATTTAAATAACTATTTCGGTTTTCAAATAAGATTTTTTTAAAAAAAGCCAAAATCAGCCTTCCAAGCAGCAATATCCCCTTAAATAGTTATTAGCTTAACAGTCTTTAACTTCTTACTTCGCAATCGCATATTTTCTCAGGTCGCTTGCCTGCAATTGATAACTTCGGAGACTCAAAATTAGTTTTGACCTATTTTTAGCAGCATCTGCGGCCTGAAATCAAAACTACCACTTGTCAATTAACCACGCACAAATTGGACAACCACCCGCTGATCTCTTTCTGGTCGCGTGCTTGAAAAATTTGCTCTCGAGTGCAAATTGTTTTTAAAGTGTTTAATTAATGGGAAAATTATGAAAAAATATTTTGCCCCTGGCCACAATCTAATCTCAGAGAGCGGCACAAAAATTCCGCATACATTTTGGGGCTGGGCCGGGGTCCTATTATTTATTGACACTTGAGACCGATGAGCGGCAAGCGAAGAAGCTGGAGCCGAGCTGCCAAGGCGTTGCTGCTGTGACAGCAGATGGTGTCGGCGCATTCCACCAGGGCACCTTTTCAGCATCGCATCGCATCGCCATCGCACAGTTTATATCAGAGTTTTGCACGCGACTGTGTTCCGACTTGACTTGGTCTTGGACCGCCCGCCTGGCTCCTCCACACTCTACTCGACTGTTTGATTTATGCTCGCGTAATTGTTGGTTTAAACGTTTTGCAAAGTGTCCAGTTTGAGGGGGCCCCCCAGACGTAGCTGCACACGGAGAGACTCTTTGACTGGGCAAGCAACGTTCGTTTATGACACCGCAGCGAAATGTGAGGCATGTGTCTAGGGTTGTCATGGCTTAAGCTAAATGAATTCAAATTTTGTTTTGTTTTTCGGGGATTGCACACTTCAAAAAAAAAGCTTAACGGAACCGCTAGTTCCAGCAGAAACCGAACCGGCGTCCTTTCCAAAAGGTTCGTGTCTATTTCGAAAGTGTGTGCAAAGTCATTCCCCTTTAGCAATTATACTTTTCCGAAATTCAGTAAATAAATACTTGCCTTCATTAAATATATAATTGGGGGTGACCACAAATCTCTAGAGATTTTCGTATAAACGATTGGATTTTGAACAAAACTAAGAGAAGGTTGTATGTAAAGTGTCAAAAATAAAGTCGCCTACTTGATTAACGGGTGACAACTAAAAATCTGCACAAACTTCAAAATGCCGACATAACTACAATTCCCAACGGATCTTATATATTTTACAGTTTATTTATGACTACATATACTAAAGAATTGCATCAATGGATTTGGTCGAAAGGACCGTTATCAGCCACTCGACGTAGCTTCCGGAAAATGTCTCCGCAGGCGGCCTGTACGACCTTTGGGTCGTATTTCCGGATACATAAGCGAATCCTGTTGGTCAGTTCTTTATATTTTGGCCTTCAAGTTGTTTTTGTAAGCTGCAGCACTCAGACTTCCAAACAAATGTTCAATTGGACGACACTGCGGCAAGTTTGTTAGGTTCCGTTCCTTTAATACAAAAGGGATATTGGCAAAAAGGCGATATTGGTTGCACATCCACCGACATTGAAATTTGACAGTTTGTATTTGGTCAGGTGTGTAACTTGGTGCTCTTTGCTTACGTCTGGCAATAATATTATTCTTTTTCAGCACTTTACTGATGTGTTGGGTGGCTGGAATTAAATTTTCTGGCTGCATCTGTTGACTTATCTTGTCTTTGTTGTTAAAAATTTGGGTTAGCTTTCTGACAGCTTGGCCGGTGCTTTCCGACCACTTCCAACTTTTTTTTTTATTATTTTTCGCTGCGAAATACTATAAATAGTGCGTTTAGACTGGCCCTCTTGGTTAAGATTGTTTACTGTAAACACTTTACCTTTGTCAGCGTGCATTTCGGAGAATTTTACAACGCGATCACGAAGACGTTCTTGCTCTGACGGCATGATGGCGACTACTTTAAATTTTCAAAATTCAAAATTTTTGTCAGGGGGCATGAAAACGGTTTGACAGGAGAACAAAGAGAAAGAACTGTCATCCCGAAAGCTTTTATGTAAAGCTCAGCTAAGGGCGCTCTCTCTCAAAGTTTGTGCAGATTTTTAGTTGTCACCCGTTATGTGGATGGAAAACCCGTACGATTTTAATCTACTCTGCGCTAAGCAGTCGGTTTGAAATCTCTCAACTTTAGTCATCTAATCTAGTAGCCTTGCATCTTGGAGACACTTTACAAGTAAAGGCAATATACTCGTATTCGAAAATATCAAGAGATTTTTGGGACACAGAGCGGTTTGCAAACCTGCTTAAACGTTCTTATATCAGTTCCAAAAATCAGTTTTGGTTGTAGCCCATATACACAGAGAAAACCAAATTGGCTACACGCCGCGTGTAGAAACGGCAATCCTAAACAAAACATAGTTCGGACTGCTAAGTTTCACACGATAAATGTAGAAAGCAAAAAGTAGCATGGCATGTAGAAAAACTACACGCTACATGTAGAAATAAAATAGTAAACGAGGCATTTAGAAAAGTTAAGTGCTGCGTGGACAATTGCAAAGTGTACATCATGACAAGAGAAAATCGTTTTTTTCCAAACTACTTCTACATTTTTCATTTAGCAATCTGAAGACCACACGAAATCTTAGCCTTTCTACATTAATGTTAAGATATTGAAAGTCTTCATGCGCCTGTGGATATTCTAAACGAAAATTGTAGCTTAAAATCAGTATAGAGGCACGGGGCACACACCAACCCCAAACCCCACTCCAATTTACTGTGTGTGATTAATTTTGAAATACCATTTAAAATTTTTGTTACTTACCCTTACTGGGATTCGAATCTCAGGACCTCGAAAGACTGCAAACACTCGCTGACACCGCAGCCTCAGCCAACACCACCACAGTACGCGTTTCTGTACATGCGCCTAAATCATATTATAAATTGTAGCCCAAACCAGCATGGCATTTTGCAACGATTTCTGAATGCAAGAGGTCGTGGGTTCAATTCCGCCTCAGAACATCTAATGAAAAGTTTTTTCTTTGGATAAACTTTACACCCGGTCACCCCTCTCTGCTGTTGGCGCCAGCTTTGTAGTAATTAGCCATGAAAAGCTTCTCAAGCTGCCGTTCGGATTCGGCGTTAAACTGTAGGTCTCTTTCTCTTGTGTGAAAATTAGAAGCGCACAAGCCAAGAGATTGAGAGAAGCTCAGCTTTGGCCCTTTGGGGCTGTGTCAACGTGACAAGCCATTTTAAGTACTCTACACTGCAAAATATGATCTCGATATCTTCAAAATTTCAAGAGTTATTCAACATTTTAAATTGCGGGAGCGGAGCAAAAATTTTAAATAAACTTGATCTGCGTACAGACAATAGAAGTCTACATACAAAATTTGGTTGCTCTAGCTCTTCTAGTCTCCGAGATCTAGGTGTTCATACCCACACCCAAAAAAATTGGTATCAATATCAATTTGATACACGTTGTCTCAAATTGAAACTAAAACTAGTATTGTTTTTTTAGTATCAATATAATCCTAGAGAGTATCAAATTGATCTTTTGATTATTAATTTGGTACGCAAAAGTATCAATTTAAAACAAATTCATTATTATGGAAGTACGAAAATTCGAAATGTCGTGCTCGTGTGTGAAACGAAGCCTGCTGAACTGGCAGACCAGTAGGCGGTTGACGATTGACATTAAATTTTTTTGATTTTGGTGCAAACACATCGGTAATTTGCTTAAAGTAAATGTTATGTAAAGCAATCCCCCAGACGACGTGTTGAAGACTAAAACAATATGTTCCTATATGGAGCACAAACTCTATATTTACAAGGTGAGCAACGAAACATATATATTACACATCGTTCCTTGCACAGATTTGTAAATAAGAAATATAACTTTTTAGGGAGGAGGTATTCCACGCTGTTTCTGCGCTATCCAAAATGATCGAAACAAAGTTAACTCCAGCTGAGGCGTGGTTTTCATACGCTGCGGTTTCAGAACCATTTCTTAAGAAAGTTCTCCAGATGGGACAAATTGCACAATCATGGCATCATAATTGGGGCAACACCAAACCAGAAGGGCGGACTGTTATGTCATTTAGAACCGCATGAGGCAGTTCCTTACAGTGATTTCTGTATTTGAATAACATCCGCGAAATAAGAGAGTACAATGTTCCCCATAGTCACAAAATACATTTTGTAAGAATACAGAATAAAATAAATAATTTTTTAAATGCTTATGTTTAAATTATAATGGCAGTTTGCTGAAAACTAAATTGGTACTTTAAACTTGATTAGAAAAAATGTTTAATTGAGAAAAGCTAGTATCAAAATGATACCAAAATTTTGACAGTCAAAATATCCAAATGATAATTGTTAGTATCAAATTGATACTAAAAAATTAATACAAAATAGTGTCAGTTAGTATCAGTTAGTATCAATTTGACATTTTCGAAATATCATTTTAATACTTTTTAATACATTTTCGAAATATCGTTTTAATACTTTCGAAAATATCAACTTGACACTTGGAGTATTAAAGAGAATTTGATACTCAATAATTGATATTGGTTATTAATTAGTGTCATTTTGATGACTATTTTTTTTTGGGTGTAGTTTCGTTTAATAATATACTCATTTTCCTTGCACACTACATTGGCTTTGCATTGAAAGTCGATTCCATTCTCAATGCAAGTTCTTTTGTACTTGAATTAAAGAAGTTAGTTTTATTTAATTACACGGAACACCTCAAAAGGCATTGCTTACTAATCGGCTTTTCCTTATGGATCACATAAACACTCAGTGGTTTCTACAAAAATAAGCGTTCGTTGTAGAATCGACAGCTAGTGGTCTACTTGCTGGTCTGATTTTAAGATAACCGCGCTTAGGTAGAGCGTGATCGATTTTAGTTAAAGTATCGGTCTGTGATGAAAGCCCGCAAGCAATGTATTATCCCTTTTTAGATTTCTTGTATTTATTAGCACATATTTTTAGATCTAAGCATTTATACAAAGGTAATGCAAATGTATGTTTACGGGGAGTTAAAAATTTACTCAATTTACTTATTTATTTTAACCCTTTTCAGAACACCCTGACAACCCTAATCAGTGTCCACTATCTTGCACATCTCTGCACATCCATGCATACACATGTATTTGTGGATATTCCAAGTGCTGGCCTTAAATTTCAGCCTCAGCTTCTCACGTCACACCCCCGGGACCACCTTGCAGCTGCCACCATGCGCTTATTTTCGTTCGTTTGTCATCATTTTTTCAATAAATTTCAATTTCCATGTCCAGGGCCAGAAGTAACCTGGGTCCGCTTGTATCCTTTAGCGACCGCCTGTGAAATCCGAAGTGTAAAATTGATTTAAATGGCTCGTGAGTGAAGGAGATAATTTTCAGTTGTCAGATGCTTGTAATATTTATGTGTCGGCGATTATTATGCCGGGCCCGTCTCCGTCTCCATCTCCATCTTCGGGGCACCGACATCGTTTAAAGTTACCCAAGCGGTTAGGGGGTAAGCGTGAAAATTACTCCTTTACCCCGGCTAGCGCCTTAACTCATTTTTGATATGAATAATTGTGGCAAATTACATGGCAATTGCATAATCAGTCCAAAGGGGGTCCAGCGGTGAATGGAAGTCGGTAATTGTAATTGAATTGGAGCGGCAATTATTGGTAGGGAGCAAGGGTATGGCTGGGGGAGTGGTAGAGGGAATAGTGCTTGTGAGAGAACTTTTAAATTTCCGGTGGGCGTTTGTGCAGAGGCGCGAACTGTAAGAAGACCTACGGGGAAGTTATCTGGATAAAATGTATGAACATAAATTAAAGATGCAGAAATTGATATATTAAGACAGATGGATATCAATTGGGCAAAGCAGGAAAAAGATCTTAAAAAAAACAAAGGAAAAACGTAAAAACTTTTAACAAAATTGCGAAAATGTTGTAGAATGGATATCCCTATAAACAAATACCCAAATTGATAAAGCAAACTATTAAAATGAACCGAAAGCACTGTAACTGGTATATTTAACTTCTTCTTCTCCAGAACTTCTGGATCTATTTTATCGTATTTACTTTACATGGTGTATGCTACCATAAATCAAGGCAGCATTTTGGCTTAAAAACGGGTGTGCTCTGATTTTGCAAATTTATGACCTCTGGAACCGGAAACAAAACCGGATCTCGACTTCTTGGAAAAGTTTCAAGCCAAAAATTACCTTGAACTATTATATTTTTAGGGACAAAACCCGTACAAAAATGTAACACAGTTCTTAAGGGAACCCTTTAGGTTCGCAAAATTTTTTTTCGATTTTTTTTTTTTGGCTTAAATTATGCGTTATGGTGTTAAAAACATCCCCTGAAAATTTCAAGTCAAAAGAACATATGGTTTTTTTTCCAGAATTTTTTTTGTGCAGGTAGGTCGGGCATAAAATCACATTATTAGCGCACATTGAGTATTTAAGTTTTTCCAATTGCCGATAGTTTCGCTAGGACGTTCGATGATCAACGCATCAACGAGGCTGAGAGGGTCATCGCAACTGGGAGCGCTGAAGCTGCATGGGCTCGCAGAAGGGAGAGGTCCTTCCAGTGGGAACGTGACGTCCAGGAAGAGGGTAACCTCTATGAAGCTGGCGTAGGAGATATACTGTAAGTACTTTTCCTCAACTTACTTTTGACCGACCCTCGTATTTAGAAAAGTTTTTTCTTCCAAATAACTACATACTCTGCCAAAAAAATTAAAATACAAAAACAAAAATTAATAAAAACTAAAATATTAAAAATTAAAAGTCTCATTATTTTTTGAACGACCCTCGTATTTGAAAAAAAAAATTCCAATTTTTTCCGAATTAACTGTTGTTTATGAAAAAACATTAAAAACCACGAAAAAAAGTCTATTAAAAATATATTTTATTGAAAACAGTAGTAAAAACTTTAAACGCGATTATCTCGAAACCACTTTTTTCAAACTGGTTGGGAGGATAACTTGAGTAAATGTAGACCGATTTTCAAATTCTTTTTTTTTAAATACTTCTAATACCCACCATTCTCGTATATTCTAGGATATTTTGGATCGGTCAAAAAATGGAGGACCTAGGACCAAAGAAAGGGGTCTAAAAATGTCGATTTTCGAAATTTTGACTTTGAAACCCCGTTACTCCCCTATGTAATGACCGATCCCAAATATCCTAGTATATGCGATAACCACATCAATTCTTAACAAAACCCCATTTCTACTTTTTCTTTCAGATGATGCGTTCTCAAAAAATCCTCCCAACCATGGACCTATGTTTTGAATTTTTGGTCAACTTTGAAACGGATCACAACAACAACCGATGCAACAACAACAACGAAAATTTTTTTTTTATTTTCTTTCATTAATTACCTTCCAAATAAACTAAACCGCATATTGATGAGTCTCATACTTTTTGCGTAATTAATTTTTTTGTAAACCCTTGCAAAACGACACCTGAACCTAAAATGTTCCCTTAAAGTATTCAATTACCTTTCAGAAAAGTCCTCAAACAGAAAAATACGCCATGAAATGGCTTTTTTTTTAATTTTCTTGCAGTTTTTACTGGCTCGAGGTCTTATTATGCTATTGGCATAACTTTAAACAGAGGCACACAACACAATAAAGGAGGCTTCAGGTTGATCGGACGACGTTTCATGAGGGACCAAATTCTCACTCATCAGCGATCTTGAGCCTGAAATGTCTATCGAAAGAGCAGTCTCTCCATGCCAGCGACGGCAAAACTGTTTGGGAATTCCAAAGTCAGCTTGCGCGCAAAAACACAAAAAAGACAGCCCAAAACAGACATTCCCCTTTGTAAGTGTGTGGTCTCAGTTTTGAACCCTTACAAAGGGGAATGGGATTTGGTTAAACATAAAACATACATGTTTTTCCACATAGACCCATTTCCGACTAATCGGTTTTATGGCAGGCATGGGATATAGTAATCTGACTTTTGCAAAATTTTGCAAATCTATTTGAAAGCATGTATAATTAGTAATGGCTGAGTTTGAAAACGCTTACATTGAAATCATAAAAATTTTTCTCACTAAGATCGATTTTCCGACCGATAGCTCCTATGGCAGCTATATGCTAGAATCATTCGATTTTGACAAAACTTGGATCAATTAGGAAAGCATATAAAACCAACAACTACTAAATTCCAAGACGTACCATTAAAAACATAAAAGTTTTTCTTACTAAGACTAATATAAAGACCGATATTTTGTTTGGGAGCTATACCTTACAGTTGTCCGATTTTCACCAAACTTGGTAAATTTATGAAAAAGCATAGAAAAATCAATAAATACAAAGTTTTGAGCCGTTTACTTTGAAAACAAAAAGGTTTTTCCTACTATAACTAGCTTTTCGACCGATTGTTCTTATGGGAACTATAAGATATAGTCATCCGATCCGGTTCGTTACGACATATTAGCAGCGTGCAGTAAAAAGAAGACTCTGTGTAAAATTTCAGCTTGGTAGCTTTAAAACTGAGAGACTAGTTTGCGTACAGGGCTAAATCAACTCAGCTCGTCGCCCCGATCAAGAATATATACAGTTTATGGGGTCGGAAATGAATATTTCTATACGTTGCAAACTTCTGGGTAAAATTGTAATACCCTTTGCAAGGGAATAAAAATGCATTCAGACAGTGAAGATGATCAGGTCGAAAATAAATAAGATCACGTAGAGGGTAACTAATGGGTTACGAATATGTTGAACTTGAAGTAATTTTTCAGTCGAAGAATACTTAAAATAGAAGATAATTAAACTTATGTCATAAGTAGCTTAACTAAGCAGTTTTTCCATAATTAAATAATTTTTTTCATTACACAACACCAACTCAAACAAGAAAGAAAGTCGGTCAAGCCCGACTATAACATACTCTGTACCTGTGAAATGCTGCCAATCACCGTTGCGACCGGTGCTGCCCATAATTGTTTGTTTTCCTTATTACTCGAATAACGTTCATCCGATCTTTAAAATTAATACTAAATATGTCTAGAAAGGTCGAACCTTCTATCTATAAAACTTTGGGAGATATAACGTTTTTTCGATATTGCCTGCTAGTATAAGAAACATATGTTCCATACATTTCAAACCTCTATCTCTTGGCATCTCTGAGTTCTGTTTGTTCATACGAACAGACGGACGGACAGACAGACGGACGGACAGACGGACACTTTTGCACAAACTTAATATACTCTGTGTACCTCTGGTACTATACAGAGTATAAAAAGAAAGAAAGTCGGTCAAGCCCGTCTATAAAATACTCTGTACCTGTCAAAGTTTGCGCTAGGGTATGTGAAGTGCTGCCCATCACCGTGGCGACCGGTGCTGCCCATAATTGTTTGTTTTCCTTATAACTCCACAATCGTTTATCCGAACTTTTTCAAGACATTGGACATTGCTAAATAGATTTGGCTGTTGATGCTAATCAAGCATATATATACTATTTAGGGTCGAAGATGATTTCTTCTGCCTGTTACATACTTTTGCACAAACTTATTATGTTCTGTACCAGAGGTATTTTTGCACAACCTTATTATACTCTGTACCAAAGGTATACAGTAATGTTGTGAAAATATCGATAGTGGGCACCATCGATAGTTTCACTATCGAAAAAATTCCATTTTGATTAAATCAACAAATAATTATAATTAACAAACAACCAAAACAAATCATTTCCAATATTTTTCAAGGAATTGTAAATAAAGAAGTTCAGGGTGGTCCATTTAAAAATTGGAATTTAGTTTTGCTATAAAAAAAACGGGGCTCGATATTTGGTTGAACATTTATTGGAAAGGTTCATGTCATTTATTTATGAAAAACAAAATCGGTCAAATGACCACCACGGCTGACTTGAAAGTAGCCCATTCGATCCCCCCAATTTTTGAGAACATTTTCAATTGTTTCTGCACGTTTGTCAGCAATAGCAACTCGAATCTCGTTCTTTAACTCATCAATTGTTTCAGGATTGTTTGCATAACATTTGTCCTTGAACGCTCCCCAAAGATAATAGTCTAACGGTGTCAGATCACAGCTTCTTGGCGGCCAATTCACATCTCCATTTTTGCTGATTATTCGATTTTCGAAGATAGGGCGCAGAAGATCGCTTGTGGCGGGCGCTGTGTGACACGTAGCGTCGTCTTGTTGAAACCAAATATCGGTCAAGTCTTCCAATTCAATTTCCTCGAAGAACCAATCACTTAACATTGCGCGGTATCGCGAGTTGACGTCGATGGTGGCAACCGCAGCAATGTTTTCGGTCGAGCGCACCGAACGAGTACGTACACGGGTTTATCCACCAACATTCCAGTTTAAAGAACTCGCTTCACGAATTGATCCACAAATTGAGTTTTCAAAACATTTTTTTTGTTTTTTCAAATTTCGCAAAGTTTGAGTCGAGGACTTACCACTTTGGAAATTTGTTTTAAGTATTTCCCAACTTTCTTCAAGCGAATAGCGACCCATTTCGTAAATGTCAAAGTTTTTACTAAATATTAGTCGCTTTCCGAATGACATTTGACGTTTTTAAAGTAAAATTATGAATAGTTCAAATTCCAAACACTCGATGGACCACCCTGTATATCTCTTTCATAAGAAACTAATTGGAACTAAAGAAATTAAATAATAATATCATTGGTAAGATCATAAGTAATTCATAGCAGAGTAATACATACAAACAAAATCATAAATTCAAATATTTATGATTATGTTTAAAAACAATATACGGCTTACATTTTCAGTCCTCAAAAGCGATCTTTTGTTTGAAATAATCACAGCCGCCTTGCAGAACATTCGATCCGAATAGGTCGTCGTCCCAGGAATGTGCAGATATCGTGGTGCCACGGCTCAGATTTTGAATAGTGGATCTGTGGAAGAGTCGTTGAACCCTTCCGAAACATTTGGTGGTGCTGGCAGTTGTTCGGGAGTAGAATCATATAGGGATGCCAGTTAATTTTCAATTAAATGAACTGCGTTTTGAGAAACACTAAATATGGGGTCCAAAATGGTCTCTATTTTGGTCATTGTTCGGTTCTCATAGTGAATAAGTCTGGTATTTTGTCTTTTAAGAAGCACATTGCGGACCAATTGACATTCTTGGGTGTTTTTCTGATTCTTTGGTGCTTCAAGTAGTTCGGTATAAGGAACGCATATAATGAGAATAATCAATCATATTCTGAGCCGCTTTTAGTTTTGAAGAATCTATATCGCTACTCTTAAAACATTGAACAAATATCTTGCATTTAACATGTGTTTCCAGTTTTAAGGGGGTCTTCTCATTCAAAACCCGTTTTTTTGACCCTTTTTAAAAAACTTCTTATTTGAAAACGCAAAGAATAATTGAAAACTTTTTTTATTTATTGTATTACATAAGGTTCAAAGTAAATAAAAAAATTTTTTTTGCCTCGATACGAGGGCTGTTCAAAAAGTAATGAGACTTCAAAGTTGGTGGTGTAAAAAAAAAGGTGTCGTCACGGCGGCCACGATTCCGGGTCTCCGGAGCGTCCGAAATGAAAAAAAAACGGGGTTATAATCAGTATAGATGTAATTCTCGGCTGAACCTCAAACTTAATTTTGTGATTTTTTTTTGACAAAATGGCGGCCATTCAAAAAAAAAATTTCAATTTCGGGCTTTTTTTTTGTAGTTTAGTGTAAAAAAAAAATAGTAAAAAATTTTTTAAAATTATGGTCGAGGTTCAGCCGAGAATGGTGACAATTCTGCGTCGATTCCACTTTGTTTCATGAAAATCGGTTCAGTTGAACTGGAGATATCATGGCCGCCAGTTCGAAAAACGTGGTTTCGAGATAAACGCGTTTAAAGTTTGAAGTAATTTTTTTGGAAAAAAAAAAAATCAAAAATGTTTAAATGCAGTTTTAAAGAGCTGACAATTCTCCGTCGAATTCACTTTGTTTAATCAAAATCGGTCCGGTAGAACCGGAGAAAACTTAACGCATAGGTCAAAATACGAGGGTTTAAAAAAAAGTTGCTCAATGAGAAGACCCCCTTAAGTTTGCAGTTGCTTGGGAATTTAGGTCACATTGGGTCACTAAAAGGACTATATCTCCTAAACTAATTCGAGTTTTCGAAAATCCTTTTGGGGGGATATTTTTGAATTTGCTCAATGAGAAGACCCCCTTAAGACATCATGTTGTGCAAATTATGACTTTTCTTTAAAAGGTTGCATGCACTTAGAACGTTTCTAAAAATGAGCAACTTTCTGCTCCGATAGTATCGATAGTGGGATTTAACAATCGATCGTTGGCCAAATTTACAACTATCGATAGTATCGATAGCAGAGCGGGCAAACAAACGAAACGAAACGTTTCTGAATCGTTTCGTTTCTTTCTTTGCACAGAGCGAAATACTAACAAAACCCGAGAAAAGTAACTGTAACAAAAAATGAGTTCTGTTCAGTTTGCGTTCGTGAGAGCAAACTAAACGTAAAGCGAAATGCTCTCATCTTGATTTGCGGACAAAGGGAATCCGAACGATATGCAACGAGCGCGAATAGTTCGGAAACGTTTGCTGCTCAATTTGTATTTGTATTGTTGTTTTTTTTCTGTTGCTTACTTCTTTGTTTCTCTCAGCTTTGTTGTTGTTCGTTCCGAAACGTTCCAAGGCAGTGCAGCTGTTGGGAGAACAATATTCCAATCGTTTCGTTTGCGCTCTTCGGCAATATAAAGTTAGTGGTTTCGTTTTCCCTGACTAGAGTAACAGCTACAAAACATATGAATCGTTTCTTAGCTTTCGCGAACGGTTCGTTAAACGTTTCGATTGTTTGCCCGCTCTGATCGATAGTGCTATCGATGGTTTTCACAACACTAGTACGCAGAGTATATTAAGTTTGTGCAAAAGTATGTAACAGGTAGAAGAAAGCATCTCCGACCTGTCTCCTGTCTGTCCGTCAGTCCGTTTAATGGTAAGAGATATACCGACTTTCTTTCTTGTTATACTCTGAGTACCTCTGGTACAGATTATAAAAAGCTGGAAATGGCAGGAAAAAAGCAGGTTTGGCAGCACTTTAACTGAGGCTCGACTTCGGCAAGCATTCGGCTCTTATGCATGTGAATTGACGAATGTATTCGGTCCTCAGGGGCTATATCTGAGGGACCCTGATTTGAATCTTTATCAAATTAGCGAGCAACTCATTTTTAATCACTCACTTACCCTAAACAAGCTTGGAGTCTTACTAAAAGAAAATTTGTTCGTGGTTTTGTATCAGTCCAACTACCTATTTATTGCTCGTTTAGCCGCTTGAGAAGATGGGCATTTCCTAGGCCCACGGTCCCATTAAGTCACACTGGTAATCAATTAGATAGCTTAGATAGCTGCAATGAGTCAGATAAACGTAGAATATACTCTGATATTTGTTTCTTTATTTGACAGAAAGTGTTGTATAAAATCGGACCTTAGTGGCATTATTCTTTGAGTAAACAATTGGTTGGTGAAATCTTATTGTAATCATCAATTATTTCTTTTATCTAAGGACTTGGATCTATGATCCATCCAAGGCAGTGCTCAAATTTGTCTAGGAGCTAATGCACAATTGGATGCTCCCACAACCTAAGCTAACCTTTCTCATGAATAAGAAATATTTGTTTAAAAAAAACGAAGCTAATTACCCACACGTACCAAACCAAATCAAGCATACAAACACCTTTAAGATTTATGGTGTAAAATTAATAATAATTTTAACTAAATTAATAATCCCCCACGAGGCCCTCTGGAGAGTTTTTCAAAATGATTTACAATGTGCGCGCCATAAAAATTTATGAACTTTTCTGTGTTTGTTTACCAGTTCTAATCAGCTCCACTGATGTGGCTGCTGATGCTGTTGCTGCTGTTGTTGTTGTATGCTGGTCCGGGCGCCAGGTGAGAGGAGTATTGTTTAACCGCCAGTTGGCCGCAGAGTCACAGCAGGTGACTTTCTGAGAGATGTGGAGAGAGAGAGAGAGAAAGAGGGAGAAGGGCAAGGGCCAGCGCGTGTGCCAGCCTCGTTATGATCTTCATTCTTAACACCAGAGAAGCAGCCCCCCCATCACACAGATGACGACTTCAAACTTTCTTCGTTCGTTTTTCTCATTCATGTGAGACAAGATTTTTATCGCCGTGTTTTTCATTAACATATTGTGGGTTCGTTTATTTATTTATATCCTCTGCGTTTTATGTGTTTTTTGCCTATTCCGGCGACATGTCCAACTGTTGTCGCTTGTTGTTGTCGTTTGGCTGCCCTTTATTCCACTGAAATATGATCTGTTATTATGTAGATTTGATGATCGTCTAATTTTTTAACACTTATTTGGCCATTGTGACTGCTGTGGGCTGGCGCCAAAACAAAAGTTTTTCAAAATATATTTCATCAGTGTAAACGATATGCAATTGGCTGGAGATTCACTCATAAGTAGGAGTATGGGTCAACCTCTGGCGCCCCATCTGACATTAAAGTTTCGATCAAATTTCGTATTACTTATTTTGGTCTTGGAAACCTGTGTGGTCTTTTGTGGGTTAATATAATGTTGAGATCTACTAGCTACTGATAAGTGTATAATTTGTAGTGTGAGTTCGATTACCAAAGATTTATGCTTGAAGACAGTTTAAAGATAAGAAATTTAAATTTAGTATGCTGTCAATCATTCGTGATTCTGTAAAATAAAGATAAGTAAGCAATTAAAAAGTCCATCATCTTGAAGTAAATTTCTTAATTATCCAACTTTTTGATGCCTTACAAATAATAAGATTAATCAAACTCCTTAAAATAGGCACTCGAATCCTCATTTGACTGAATTCTTTTTCCGCCAAAGAATTTGGTATAATTTGGAACAGAATGTGCTCTGAAAAGTATTTCAGGTGATCGCTTTTCCGTGAGTTGATCGGTGTAAGTTCTGCTACGGTAAACCCATAAAACCTTCGCCATAACTTTGTTTGCTGACTCACGCAACTTGACCGTTCTTGGTCTCAATTTTTCAGAAACAGGCCTCTGTGACTATGGTTCCTGGTTCACAGCTGTGCAATGCTGGATCCAAGTTTTATCTAACATTACGCAACTGTATAAATTTATTATAACTCCGGCTTAGAAACCGAAATCTAATCACTGCACGATTTTCTAAACTATAATAATATTCAACAGTACTTCATGATAACGAAAAGCTATGGTTGTGAGGCCAGTAACAAACTCGTTGAAGGTTATTTAAAGGTCTAGAAAAAAAGACATGACCAAACTCGATGGTTCCCCCTATTTAAGGATCCTAAGAATCTAACTGCATCATTACTTTTTTGAGTTACCACGAGCCGTTCATACGTTTTTTAAAGTTTTTTATCAAGTTTGTCATTTTCAAGGGAACAACACGTTTTTGGTCGGTGTCAAACTTCATTACTTTCTTGTAATGTTACAAGCAGAGATATGCAAGAGTGCCTGTTTTCTTGACTCGGGTATACTTGTTGTAAATGCGACTTGGGTATGACTTGCCACTCAAATTATGAAGTCAGTTCATATACTCACTCATAAAGTACTAGTATTTTTGTGATCGGTCTCAGCTTTGAGCGGGTGTCAAATTTACTTGTTTCTGCTGTGAGCGACACTGCAAGATGAGTGGGAGGTCGCACGGTGACTTTGCTGAATACACACTAATTTTACTCAGAGAGCAAAGAGGAATACGCAAAATACACGGTGTTTTGAGCACACATTCTACCAATACTTCAGTATTACTTGAGTATCGCTCTTCCAATTTGTTGGTTTCTAAAGCACGCGTCCCGTTTGCCTACTCAGGGTAGGGAAAGGCATATCCGACTTAAATAAGTACACAGAAAAAAATCCGAGATATTCGGGATTAAATCAATCCCAACCGATGTCAGAAGTCGGTCAAATCCGGATTTTCTCATTCCAAATACGAACAGGATTGACTTGATCTCGGATTTTTCAAACCCGGAATTCTTGTCTTGATCCCGAAATAATGCCACATGGGATTGATTTAAGCTTGTTGTCTGAACTCGACTTGATCCCTTAGTGGGATCCAACTAAGAAGGCCCGACTTTGACTTAAGCTCGAAATTCGTACTTGATTTGATCTAGAAATCGGCTTAGTGCAAGTTTGGCCGAGATTAAATTGAGCTCGATAAATAAACTACACTCAATCCGAAAAAGGATTGGTCCAAAAACTATCGAGATTGATTTGTGCTCGGAATTCGTACTTGATTTGATCTATAAGTCGGCTTGACGCAATTTTGCACGAGATTAAATTGATCTCGATATTCGAACTGCACTTAATCCCAAAAAGGATTGCTTCATAAATGACTGAGATTGAAGTTATCTCTTTATTATACCCTATACCCATTAAAAATGGGTAACATGGGATCATAAAGTCATTGCCAGCTAGAGCGTTCGTGCGCGCTTGTTTTTGTATCTATGTGTGAGTGTGTGCGTGTTCATTTGTCTAGAAAATTAATGAAAGCACATGAATAGCCCTTACTTGCTGAAACTTTATATTACCCAAAAATGAACTTCTCACAAGAGCACCGTGCGCTACTGAACGACATTTTGATTTTCAAACCAACAAGTTCTTGCCGGCTCGAGGTCATTACCCCCGGTCATTGTTTGCATCCGCCCGGTTATATCTTTAATAGAATTTAGCTTTCTCCTCATGCCGGCATTGCTTTGACTGTTTGGGAATTGCAAGGCATCAAAGTAGAAAAATCGACACATAAAATGAAATACTTAGTTGATAGCAGCCTTTGCTTATGAGTGTGTACCCATTTAGCCTCATAGTACTGGTGAGAGAGATTTTCTTGCTCTCATACTATTTCGCTCTCTCGCTTTGATATGGGACATCCGTACTAACTTCAATCTCGAGTCAGGATTATTTAATATTAACATTGGACATCCGTACTTACTTCAATCTCGAGTCAAGATTATTTGACTTTTAAGTACGGATTCGAGATTGACATTAACCTTTTTCGGATTGATACAAACTTTTCAGGTTTGTTTTAAGTCTTTCGAACTTGAATCAAGCTCGATCTAGTACAACTCGAGCTTGAAATTTCAATCTTAAGGCCGAGATCAAATCAATCTTTTTGAGTTTGATTTTATCTCGCCATTTTTTTCTGTGTATGTATATGAATAAATTTATTAAAGATCCATACAAAAAATATTGCTTATGGTATGAGAATAATGAAAGAGTGTAAGGCTTTTCCACTAACGACGTATCCAAGGCCCTTATTTTAAAATTCTAAGATATTTTCATAAATAACATAGGTTAAATGCTCGCTCAAATTTCAAGGATATGCAAGCTTCTTCATACCTTTTTTCAGTGGGCGTAGGCAAAATTGCAAAAACAATTCACACAGAATCCGGTTCTGCCGACGTCGACGTCAATGCAGAAGCGTGATACAGGGATGAATTTACCCAGAAGTGAAGGAAACGAACAGAGGCCAATGACATATGAGAGAGCAGACACACAAGTTCACCAGTAAAAAAAATTCCACAAGAGGCCAGCATAAGTTAAACAAGTAAGGGAGCTGCAGTCGAGTGCCCCGACTACAAAATAGTCTGTTCCCTTGATTTCGTGTGTTTTTTCTTTACATACACACACACTCACACATACACACAAACGCATGGCATGCGGCCGCGCGCGATGACCCCCCTCTCTCCCACGAGCAAAATTGATTCGTAAATAACTTCGGTGTTTATTGTCCGATCTTAGAGATCTTTTTAGAATAGATAGATATTGGGCCTTACTTGATATATGTAAAGTTTGAAAGGTCTATCTAAAAAATTGTGGCTCTGACAGTTTTTTGCGCTTTAAGGGGGGAGGGGGAGGAATTTTCCAAATCTGAAACAAACTCGTTTTGAATCGGGTATACACCTATCTACATGCAAAAATTTGTGGCTCTAGCTCTTATAGTCTCTGAGAAACACGCGTTTATACGGACAGACGGACGGACAAATCAACTCAGCTCGTCGTGCTGATCAAGAATATATATACTTTATGGGGTCGGAGATGCTTCCTTAAATGCGTTACAAACATCCGCACAATTTTATAATACCCTCTGCAAGGGTAAAAAAACTGGAAGATCATTGGCGAAAGCAAGGTACGACCCAAAACCAACTACTTTAGCACACGAACATAAAATTTCCTAACTTAACCATCTCTTCCTAGAAAATACAACAGTGATTAGGTGGTCCGAAATAATGACTGCTGGCTATTTTCTTAAAGTGAAAACCGTCGTTAGCTCAGAACACTGACGAGCTATCTTATTGGGATAACACTAAGGCCCTTAGGAAAAGGCCAAGATATTTGGCCATAGTGTCCAGGACAAGCGACCCCTTTCTTGGGTTTTGGAAATATAATAAGAGGGATCTGGTACTTTCTCGTTAGGAGAATATGATATGGGCACTTTTATCCTTTGGTAAGCACTTCGTAAGTTTATTTTTGAGAGTTAATCAAGACTATTCATTTGATCTGTATTTGTTATTAACTTGCACTTTTATATGCAAGTGATCTAATGAATGAATTTTTTTAAAACAGCTTAATTTCGGAAGTTCGCATTGTGGTTAAGCTCGCATTCAGGTTTCTTAAAAGCAGCGAATCCAAAGTCTTGATTCGAACCTTGGTTCATTTAGTGTAATTTTAGTGCAATGAAAAATCTTGTTTTCAATTTTCAGTCCAATATTTTTATATATTTGTTTAGAAAAGAAAACCTAAACTCCACGTCATATCTGCCCTGTACAGTTACCGTAATCTCGAATAGCTCTTGCCATCTATTCGATATCAAAATACTGCAATCTTTAAAAAATTTTGGTTTGCACTCCAATTAACTCAAACAAGTAGAAATTTTAAAGCCAATTCCGGGCAATTCTGCATCTGACAATGAAACCGAAGAAGCCGCCACAATGGTAAATCCTTAATCCACTACCCACAAATTGCAATTATGGGCCTGGGAAAAAGGATACGTGAGCTGGAAATGCAACAGCAGAGATACAACAAATATCTCCGACTCCCGCATCATTAAAATGGAATTGCAGTTTCGCTGAAAGCAGCAATAATAATCTCAGGTACTGAACATAATTTACGTAGCATCCTTTCACCACAATCAAGTGGGGTGTGCCTAAAATGGGGCGTAATTGTAATGCATTTACACATTACTTTTCACATTTTTCAATATGGCGTCCATTGCGCATGTCGTGCCAATTCCAAGGCGACTTATATAGAATCAAGTGACCGACCAATCAGCCAGTTGCTATTGCTCGAGCGTATCTGTGTCTGTGCAAACAGGTAGCATGGAGTGGGCGTAGTTACAGCTAACCTGTTTATAGGCTATCTCTCTTACACGAAGGCGAAAGAGTTTACAGTGATTGCAAAACTGTGAGACAACGATCACCGGGCAAATGTGCGAGAGAGGGAGAATATAAACAAACAATCTCGCTTCTTTGCATGAGTGCGCTTATGGGTGATGCACATGCACAGTGGTCGACATAATTATACTAATGTGATATTTTAAGGCACCAAAAAATAAGTGCAAAATCATAATAGTATGAATGCGAAATCAATTTAATAAACTAATTTCATGGGGACTACAATTTATCAGCCTTGTTCTCAATTTCACTTTCACAAAAGTTTTGTGATTTAAAGACCAAATTTAGACCAAAACATAATATTTTTTGATGTAATTATAGTAGCTATAAAAAAAATTAGCTGACATATAGTAAGATTATTCGCACGATTTATTTGTAAATAACAATTTTGTAAATGACAAATTGTTGCGTATAAACAGAAAGTTAGTTTCTTATTTGCAAATAATGTTGAAGTGTGGCCACTCTTTTCGGCGACTATGTTGTTTTCAACTATATGGTAGCACTGGGCGCATTTAGCAGATAAACTACCAGATTAACTATTTGCTTAACGAATTTTGATTGCTTAAATGCTCCGGAAAATGTACCTATCGGTCACCCTGGCCATTACCAGTCGTTAGTGCTTGCCTCGATGGAGTGCCTGCTATGTTGTAAAATATTTGGTGGCTGAACTTGTGGAATGTCGAATCGATCCAGAACCCCATAACCACAAAAACCTATTTTTGCAAATCGTTAGGTCATTCTCTGTTGGTGCCGTTTCATTGCTGTTACACAAGAAGTTAGGAAAACGCAAGGTTAGAATTTATTATCATGCATAAAACATATTTCATATTGAACCTCAAAAGTTGTGCGTGACCAGCTGAAACTTACAGTGATTTAGAATTTCGATTGGTTAAAGTGTTGAGAGCTGGCAGTTTATTTTTGGTTTTGGGGTTAACAGTTCGTGTCGCTTATGTTGATTTCAACTATATGGTACTACTGTAAAACTTTCATTGACATTCACATTGATTGGTGGTGCACTTGAAAGGAAAAATGCTTAAAAAAAACAAACTGAAAACAAGCACTGCAATTTGACCAAGGAGGAGACGTCGGAACGTCTTGGACTAATGATATTTTTGTCATCGATATATGCGTTCAAAGTTACCATATTCTCAGTTTTACCAATCAGTCATCAATAAAAAATCAGGGCTTCAAAGCGGGTTTGAACCGAACCGGCTCGAGCCCGGAGTTCTGACTTTTATTTTGTTATGAATCGAACCTTGAACCGAACCGCTGTAAAATTAAAAGCTGAACCTGAATCTGTTCCAAGCCTTCAAGTTCGGTTCGGTTCAACCAAAAATGATAGAGAAATAAAAGTTTCACTTTCGGTCTTGCGACCTCTTCTGTTATCTGATCTGTTTTGGGCGACTGACTCTTTAAATCGATAGGAAAGCTCAATAAAACATCTAGAGTATCGTTCAAATCAACTTATGGAAACTCCATCCATAATAGCCTCTGTTTATTAAGATCCTCGACTCCAAAGCTTTTTAAATTATTTATAAAGGGTGATTTTTTAGCTATTATCTTTTTGGCAACACTGGTTTAAACAGCTCACGCACGTTTCGTGTTTTGTTTCACTGTCAAAAATCTTCAGTTTGGTCTATAATTTAACCATGAATCGTCTTACAAAAGAACAACGCTTGCAAATTATTGAATTTTATTATCAAAATGCGTGCTCTGTTAAGAAAGTTCATCGCGCGCTTCTTCCATTTTATGGTCAGTTTAATCGACCCACTGAAGCGGCTATTCGGGCTATTGTGACTAAATTTCGCACCAAATTTACATTGTTGGACATTAAACCACCAACACGCTTACGTAGAGTGAGAACTGAAGAAAATATCGCAGCTGTATCGGCCAGTGTTAATGATGCCCATCAATTATCGATTCGTCGCCGTTCGCAGCAATTGGGCCTCTGTTACTCAACAACGTGGAAAATTTTGCGGGAAGGATTTAGGTGTGAAGCCTTTCAAAATACAGCTGGTGCAAGAATTGAAGCCGAACGACCTACCGCAACGTAGAATTTTTGGTGAATGGGCTCTTGGAAAGTTGGCCGAAGATCCACTTTTTTACCGAAAAATTGTGTTCAGCGACGAAGCTCATTTTTGGCTCAATGGGTACGTAAATAAGCAGAATTGTCGATTTTGGAGTGAATATCAGCCAGAAGCATTGCAAGAGCTACCAATGCATCCAGAAAAAGTCACAGTTTGGTGCGGTTTATGGGCTGGTGGCATCATTGGACCGTACTTCTTCAAAGATGATGCGAATCGTAACGTAACTGTGAATGGTAAGCGCTACCGTGAGATGATATCCAACTTTTTTTTTGCCCAAAATGCAAGAGCTTGACTTGCATGACATGTGGTTTCAACAAGACGGTGTCACATGCCACACCGCACGCGCAACAATGGACTTATTGAGAGGCGAGTTCGGTGAACATTTTATTTCACGTTCGGGACCGCCTAGATCGTGCGATTTAACGCCCTTAGACTACTTTTTGTGGGGCTATGTTAAAGCTCACGTCTATACAAACAAGCCCGCTTCAATTGACGCATTGGAAGACAACATTGAAGCATTTATTCGTGAGATACCGACCGAAATGTTGGAAAGAGTATGCCGAAATTGGACTAAGCGGATGGACCATTTGAGGCGCAGTCACGGTCAACATTTGCATGAAATAATCTTCAAACATTAAATTATATGGACCGTACTATCGATTCAAATAAAGATTTCATGCATTTTTCTGCATTTTTCTAGCCCGCGAACCGGAATACCGAAAAATTTGTTGGGCTTGCAGCCCTGTAAAAAATACAGCGTTTTCAATGCGACAACCTTCCCTAGACTTTTTTAAAACAAAGTTAAAAATTGACAATACTTTGCGGTTGTTTTGGAATCATTCTTAAAGCCGTTTTGTATGCACGAACTCAAAGTTTTCTGGGGAAATTCGGGATTATATGGAAACGTGTGGATTTGTAAAAACGATCTAGTGTTCTATAAAGAAGAAACTTTAACAAACCAAACTTCATTAATAGTTACGACAAATTATTTTAAATAAACAAATTAATATTTTTTATGAATAGCTTTAATTTTGCAATGTGCCATCCAATTCACATATTTTGTAAAAGCTGTTCTGGTTTTCACTTTTTTATGAAACGCTGGGAACATGTTCATAAAACGCCATTAAAAATAGAAACGGCATTTTAAACACCTATATTCAACTACAACTAATATTCAACCAATTTATTATTGGATTGTTTTGATTCACCAGTTGATTAAGGTGAAAGTGAAGTCAACGGAAACAATTTGGAAATGAAACATTCGAATTGCTAGTCGTTCGAATACCAGAACAGCTAAAAACCAATCGTTCGATTTTCTTTTCATTTGAAATCGAAGAAATATGTGAAAACTGGAACAGGCCTAATAGAAAATGTGCTGTTATATAAGTCCGAAAAAAGAGAAGATAAGGCCTGCAGGTTTAGCTATCTTTTGCTTTCGCTATAAAACTAAACGACATAAAAATCCTTCTGAACTGATAAAGAATAAGCCGGCTATGTGCAAGATTAATGTATTAATGTGTCATAAAACTTATAGCCGCTACTGTAGACACCTTCTATGCCGCTCTCTCGCTCTTTTATGAACAGCACTTCCTAATTGAGCAGTTGAACAGTTTGACAGTCACTGTTTAGTATCACCCCCCTTGACACACACTCACACACTTACCATGCATACCCAATGTATGTATTGCTCTCTCGTTTATCCCGCCCCGTTTCCGACTGGTTTACGTTTACGGTTGGCCATTGTTTGGGCCTTTTCATTTTCTGTTTTCTGCTTTTAGTTTCTCTCTTGCGTTGCTCGCGTGCGGTTCGAACGACGCCTGTGACCAAAGTGTCCTCCCAAAAAAAAAAGAAACAACAAAAACCACAACAACACTACGACTTCGGATCCAACCCGGCGGCGTTTTTCGCACAAAAATCATAATTAATTATACAACGAAAGAATATAAAAGAAAATCCAACGCACACAAAAAAATTAAATAAATATATCACAGCCATTTTTTGTTGGCTCTATTTAAAAAGTGTTGTACACGAATTTGTCTAAGTCACGGCAAAACAAACGGGAAAGTTTCGGCAACACGTGTTAACACACAGTGCGTATGAAAATTAATAGTTCTTGTTGTTGCCGTGCAGTTATTTCCGTTAATGTGTGCGAGTGTGAATGTGAATGTGTGCTTGTGTATGTGAATGAGCCAGACATGTGTCTGACAAATATATTTGGTTGAGAACCAAAGAAAAAAAAAAGAATTAGAAATAAAGAAATCATTTTTTGTTAACCCCCTTAACATTTGTGGATTAACAAAAACAAAAGCACAAAAACAAATAAAAGAATTAATGCATAAAATCACGGATACGTATCATTGATATCAAAATACATTAAGAAGAATACAGGTGAGATCAAAAAAGGCCGCCGGCAAAAAAAATTAGTAGTGGGAGAGTTTTTTTTTATGATTAAGATGTTTATAAATTGGGCATTGAATTGACAATGGGTTAGATTAGTTTACAAAGCCAAAATAAACTTCAGCTATGAAGAAAGTTCATTCAATGGAGTTTTTCTTAGAAGAATCAAGTTGATGTTTGTTGAGTTGAGTTAAGCTGCCTTTCGAATTTGATCACTAAAACACATTTGGGGGCTTAAATTTAGATTTTATATAGAAAATTTTTTAACGAAAAACAATTACAACTTGCATTAGAAATATAATTCGTTCCTCCGATCTATACGAAACTTTTGAAAACTTTCGATAAATTCCATTTTTGGTAATAGTATCTCTTATAATAGTTAAGTGATCTTCATCCAAAGTAGTAATCATTTAAAAGTCCTAAACGTTGGCGGCTGTTAAATTGTATGCATAATAACCCAGTCGGACTTGACACCATGAAAAAGGCACATCTTTCATAATCTTTTTCACCGAAGAAGTAGTTCCCAAAACTGAAAAGTTTCATTCGCTTTTATTAAGGCGTGAAAACCAAAAAGAATGCACCTTTTAGAACGTATTTTAGCATGTGGTTTTGTTGAAGAAAGAACAAGAATTCTTTATTGTTTACGCATGCCAAAAGCACAACCCAGAGAAGGCACGGTTTCATGTAAACGTGACTTTTTGCCTTCTAAGCGCATGTAAAAAGAATGTAGTGACCATTTCATACAGATTTTTTAACTTCTATCATACTAAAATAATTATGTAGTGAGTTTCCCCGTACCGGCACCACATTCCGCAAAGTCCGACTGGGAACTTGAAAAACTCAGGAGTGCATGCCGCTCCGTTATTAAGACTGGTTCGGTTTAGTGGTTCATAAAGGTTTTAGACCACCGGTTTGGTTTATAACACGGTTCAAGGTTCAACCAAAATCGTGGTTTCAGTTCGGTTCAGTGGACTACTCTCAATTTAGGAGCGTTATGTTTCTAACTAGAAACATTTATTATTACATTTATTATTAGTAGTAGTAGAGGGATTTTATTCAAAAGGTTTTTTTTTCAATTATTTACTTAAAAGTAAATTTAAATACATTGGTAAAGAGTTTTCAAAAATGAAAATAAAATCGTTATGTGTTTATATATAACTTTGATATCACAAAAGATTTCTAGCAATAACTAAATAAAAGTCTTCTGTGTGTATGCGCCATCTGCAGGTTGAAGCATCTTTAATATAATGGCAAGGGCTGTTCCAGTTTTCGCCATTCAGGATGATGATGAGCTGCTGCGATGAGAGCTGTGCTGGTTGCCAGTATAGTCTTCTGGTTTCACCCAAAATCAAACATACTCCTATGAAATGCCACGAGTCTTCCTCCATGTTTAGGTTGCACAAAGTGCAATTGGTGTAGCATCTGCTTTTCACATTTAGCATTTCGCACCTTGCTCTAAATATCGAAAAATTTGGAGTTGGCTGCAATTGTGGTTACAACAGTTATTTTTTCCTTACTTTTTCCATAATTTTAAAGTGTGCCTCTTCCCATAAATATGAGTGGCTGATGTTGGTTTCCACACCGTGCTGCTCCGCAAACCTGCTCCAGACTTCAAAACACTGGGTACGTTTTGACTGTAAGTCCTAGGCAATGTTTTTTAATAAACGGGTTTCGGGCAAAGCAATTATCGCCCTTATAATTATAAGCAAAGTGTGTGCTAAATGCTTGGCAGTAAAGCGGAGAGAGTCCGGTTTCAATAAATATGGCGTAATTTAGAGTATTTCAAATAAAAGCGTAGTAGCTTTTCCACTTCATCATATTCCTGGTATCCTCAGACCTGGGAGGCGTACATTCTGTACTTAATGCGTTGTAAGACATTTGCGTTGCTTAAAGGGGTTTTTCAGGTGCTTTTGAGGGCTCTGATGGTGACATGGTTGACGTGATCGTTACCCCTAGGTACTTAAATAATTTTACTCGTTCTATATCTGATCCGTTTATGTGCCATTTTTCGTAATTTCTGATCCTGCTTCTGTTGTTCCGAATGGGTAGAACTTTGGTTTTTTTCCAGGGATGCAAGCCGGTTCTGAACCGAACCGAACCGCTTTTTTCAGCTGGTGAACCGAACCACAAACCGAACCGGCATCCCTTCGAAGATGCTGAACCGAACCGAAAATCACAAATGAAAACGGTTCGGTTCAGTTCAGTCCACTGACGAGTCAAAAGCCGCACAAATTTTGGGAATTTTGATCGAATTGCAACGATAAGTCCTTATTGATGCCGGATTTAAGTAGCACCCAACCATTTTGAAACATGGAATTATCCACCGACCTCTGAATATGCCCGTTATAAGTTAAGTCGATTTGTTTGCATATATCATTTCCTTTACGGGACATAATTCTCATTAATCTGTCAAGCTACTTCACCTTAATCCATTTTTAGCCAGGAGTACAGCTATTAATGTGATATCATTATGCGATTCCAACTATTCAAACATTTCAATTCTCTAGAAATTCAGTATCGAAATGGTCCAAAAGTCACATATCACTTTAGATATCATTATATTTCAAATATTGAAGCAAATGTTCGGGGAAAGGCACTATAGGCGAGCCTTAATACTTTAAAAAGTTTTTCGGTATAAAATAGCTTTCTCAGAAAAAATTTTCAAAATTTAAAGGATTAGCTAGACCAAATAGAGTTGGTTCAAACAAAAACACGGGGTGTAATACATCTTAAAACCAGAACTTAAAACCAGAACTAGTACCTTCTTAAAACCAGAACTAGTACCTTAAAATGTGTTCGAATCCAACTTTATTTTTTTTCAAATAGTATGTCCCACCTAGGTTAATAGTTTTTTAAGCTTCTGCGGGTTTAAAAGTCCAAAACAATTACTTTCTGAACAGATTTAAGGATGTTTTTTAATGTTTGACTTCAGAATAGGCTTAAAGGGTTAAGGTTTGGTGGAATGAAGGGTAATCTTAGAACAAAAAGAAGTTTTGGACTTGCCGAAACTTCAACAGTTTCCTTCGAAACATATCTTTCCGCGCATACTTTAGAGCAAACTGGGGCCTTATACTTAAGAAATGGCTTAGGACTTGAGACTTGGCAAAATTAAAAACGATCCTTGAACAGAAATGCATTGTTGACAGCTTCTGGACTGTCTTACAATCGAAAGTATGAAAAGAAATAGATTTTCGAACAGATTTAAGCAACATTCGGGACGTTCTCCTTAAGGGTGTATGTTCGGCGGGATCTAGGGCGATTTGACAGATTTTCGGCATCCGCGCAGTTTTTAGATAAGATCGGGCTTTTTGCAAAAACAAAGGCTGGCCTTCATTAAATTTATAATAAATAAAGACTGAACCATTGAACCGAAACCGAGGTTCAGTTGGTTTCAAAAACCATGTAATAAACCGAACCGGTGGTTCAAAAAATATGTGAACCACTGAACCAATCCAGTGCTTATTTCCAATCGGTTTGCATCCCTGGTTTTTTCCACATTAGTTGTTAGAATCTGCCATACAAAACTCAGCTGAGAGATCAGGTCGTGTAAATTGGGCTTTAGGGAAATGATTTAACTTCCCAAATTCATAAGTATCATTGGCTAGAGGAAAGCGATTAACGTCTTAAAGCACGTCAGAGAACTGAACCGAACCGTTATTCTTTGTGGTTTTCGGTTCAGTTCCGCTTTTCTGAAAGGAAGCTGGTTCGGTTTGCGGTTCGGTTCGCCAGCTGGAATAAGCGGTTCGGTTCAGCTCAAGACCGGTTTGGTTCAGAGCCGGTTTGCATCCCTGATATAAAGTCCTCCTAGTTAAGTTCAAATTCTAATCGGTTAAACGAAAAAGAGAATTCTGGGAAACCCACCTATATCTTTTTATATATGCCAAATATGCATAAGATTTAGTACCATCTCGAAAATAAGAAACGTAAGCAACCTAAGGACGGCAAATATCTATTGAATTCTCATGTATAGTAAGTATAAGGGACATTCAAGAAAGCAAAATATGTCTTCTATCTACGAGTATATACATAAATCAAAGTGGTGTTAGTTACATCAGATCGCGAAATTTGCCAATTTTTCATATGATTTTATATTGTTAAGTTGATTTGATAGATGACATTTGTAAACGGAAAATAGAATGTGAAGGTGAATCGGTCAACAAAAATCGTGAAAGTGTGCCAAATTTTATAGTAAGCTTAGATTAGCATGAAGATTTAATAGTTGGCAATTGTCGGTGGGTAAATATGATGTGTAGGCCAACCTGCCAAAATAATTGCGATATATGCAAATCAGACAGACAGACAGACAGACGAATTACACCAATCAGTTCAAACGAATGTGTACCCCTGTTGAACCACCAAAAGGGGAAGTCTTTGATACATAGACGAAGGCAGTTGATGATGGAAATGGGAAAACATTCCTCACGTTATTGATTTTGGCCACTGTATGTGCGAGATTCGACATTGCTGTAGCAGCTGCTTCTTCTGGAATAGAGACCACATTGTAAGAAGGATGCCGTACTGATTATTCAGAGTTTAAAAAAACGACATGAAACATTGCGAAATTCAGTGGCCAAAGTTTTACGAGCGTCAAAAATAATTTTTTGGAAATGATCGATGATCTTATGGATTTCCGCTAAGCTCGGCCTGTCTTACCAAGATCGGTTTCAGAGACACAGAATAAAGCAATAAATGCAACTGAATTTTGAAACGCCTTGGATGTATCTGGCTTTCTACCGCTCACTGTAATGCAAGCTACACCGGTCTAAAGTATGATACAGGGTCGAGCGTAATGGGGTATTTTTCCCAAAAATGATTACTCAAATTGATATAAAAGATATCTAAGAAACGAGAATAAGAAATTAAAAACAATTGGTCGAATGCGACCAGTCGCAGCGCTTGCTAAAATGAAAATGAAATTGTTTCTCAATCTCTTTGGAAGTAAGTCTCGTGTTGTTAAATTAAGGCCTACTATGATAATAAATAAAATTGGAGAGCGATTCATTGGAAAAAAGACTACCTAAAATTTTAAACAACTAAGTAGGCGGTTTGTGCTCTTTTAAAGGAAAATCTTTATCATAGGATGCCTTGGTTATTAGGAAAATTTCATAAATATGCAATTGTAGAAAATAAAAATATTCGAGTCTTGATTATTACACAGTGCGACACTAAGAAAAAAACCCGGGATGAGACCCATAAATTTTGATAGAAGGGACTTCTGTAAGTATCTCCTTATACCCAGTTCTATGATTGCGTTCTATGGGTACTTTTGTACTAAAAACACAAAGATACAATAATTTCAACTTAATTGTTAATGCTTCAATATAAAAATCTACATAATTCAGTAAACACGGACAGGGTCATTGGGAACATAATATCAAGAGATCGCGTTTATCGTACAAATGGTAAAGGTACCTCCAGAAGGGGTCAAACCTAAATCCTTAAATATCTTTAAAACCGAACCGTAGAGTTTTTTTAAAAGCTAAATTTATGATGGCATAATGGGTCATTGCATGTCCCTAAGAGATGGTACTCGTCAGCCAAAAAACCGCGAGATGGAGTACCATTTTAAGATTCACCCACGAACTGCTCCATATAGGTCATAAAGTATACGGAAAAATAGACCAAACAGCGTTTTCAATTTCACCAACGAAGCGTTGGTTCACGGATTATGGGCATTTTTGTACAAGCATCTGCCTTAGAACAACATTGACCATTTAGGGTACAAGCAGCTTCACCAAAATTATGCAATTAATCTCTTAAGGAAAATTCTTCATTGACAGCAAGAAAATGGAAAATTTCATTCAAATATGTCCATATAAATCTAACAGTTGATACGTTGATACAACAAAATGCAATGATTGCTGGAAGGCAGAGTAGGCATTGTAACAAATTTCTTACAAATTCAATTCTTTTTTATACCCTTGCAGAGGGTATAATAAATTTGTGCGGATGTTTGTAACGCATTGAAGGAAGCATCTCCGACCATATAAAGTATATATATTCTTGATCAGCATGACGAGCTGAGTTCATTTAGCCTTGTCCGTCTGTCTGTTTCTATGCTATCTCCTCCGTCAGTTTTAAAGCTACGAGGGCGGTCCCAGAAATAGCCGACCTAACTACTAAAACATTTTATCATTTTTTTTTTTTGTTTTTCAACATAGGATCCTTTTAGGTCAATACACTTTTCCCAGCGATGTCCAATTGCTTCGATACCTTTTTATACTCTGTACCAAAGGTACATAGAGTATAATAAGTTTGTGCAAAAGTATGTAACAGCCAGAAGGAAGCATCTCCGACCCCATAAAGTATATATATTCTTGATCGGCATCAACAGCCGAGTCGACATAGCCATGTCCGTCTGTCTGTCCGTATAAACGCACAGATCTCAGATATGGTAAGAGATAGAGGTTTGACATGTATGGGACTTATGCTTCTAATACTTGCAGGCAGATCAAGTTTATTTTCAATTTTTACCACGCCCCTTCCCGCCTCCGCAAATTGGAAAAAACGTAATAACTCCCACAGTTTTATAGATAGAAGGTTCGTTCCTTCTGGACATATTTATTAATCAGGATTATTTATCGATCAGTCAAAAGAATGGTAAAGATCGGATGAACGGTAGTAAAGATATGAGCAAACGAAAATTCAATATATCTGGGCTGCTCCTGCAGCAGCAAAACACATACATATGTATGTAGATGTATGTATATATGAGCAACGACTACACAGCAAAGTGATAGCCAACAATATTTTAGGACAAATTTGTATTTAACGATTCATATTGGATCGTTGTGGGTGTGATGACCCCGCTCGCCAAAAATTCCACCTTTTAAATGAATTAAACCTGCAAATATATTGTCTGAGTAATTCCAACAACGAAATTCTATACAAAAACCTAACAGCTATGGCTTGCTCATTAGATTCGACTGGATTCTTGCAGCTAACTGGGACGTTCTCATTTTCCCCCTTCCCTTTCCCACATACACAATATTGAGAGAGAGAAATTAGAGATGGTCGCGGGACAATTATATCGCCCGATACCCATCTGACTACTAAGACGAGGATTGTTTAAATTGCAAATAATATAAAAATAGTCTAGTTCTTTAATTCAATCACAATGATGTTAAGTCATTCTGGTCACTCCGGAGTCCCGCGTAGTTTTCGATGTACGCCCATCTCTAGCTCTGGCAAATGCAAAGGTTTTTTTTGTCTGCGGCGCGTGCCAATTCTCTCTCTCTCCCTCTCTCTCCTAATTATACTCTGTACCAAAGGTACATAGAGTATAATAAGTTTGTGCAAAAGTATGTAACAGCACCTTAAATGATAAGTATTTAAGCAACTCAAGTCGACTCGTAGGTCTTTATTCATATATCGACCCCATTGCTATTGCAATGGCCTCCTCGTGAAGGTTCCCTGGATACCGATTTTATATAATATAATCGGGAGCAAATGCGAGCGGCGACCCCAACTGGTACAGAGTATAATATAGTCGGGCTTGACCGACTTTCTTCCTTGTTTATAATAAGAACTGTGAAGCTCTTCAAAATAGGCATTAACCTCGGACTCCACCTCTTCATTGTTGCCAAATCTTTTTCCTCCGAGCCATTTTTTCAAGTTTGGAAATAAGAAATAATCAGAGGGAGCTTAGTCTGGCGAAAAAGGGGCGTGAGGTAGCAATTCAAATTTTAATTCATTAGTTTTAGCCATTGCAACGGCAGAGGTGTGAACCGGCGCATTGTCATGATGTAACAGCAAACGCGGCACCCATCTTGCGCATAACTTTTTCATGTCCAATTTTTCGGTCAATATGCGATGTACAGCACTTTTTGAAATGCCTACACATTCAGCTAATTCACGAACTTTCAATCGCCGGTCACTCAATACACATATTTAAATTTTGGCCACCATTTCTGAAGTAGTCACCTCATTTGGACGCCCATTACGATGTTCATCTTCGCAGCTCAAACGACCTCGCTTAAACTCAGCCACCCAATATTTTATTGTTGTAAACGAGGGAGCAGAATTACGCAAGGTAGAATCCAGCTCCTTTTTAATATTGGTTGGACTAAGACCTTTTATATGAAAGTATTGTATCACATAACGATGACCAATATTGTCCATGTTTGCAAATCAATAACAAGCGTTCTCTATTAAAATCGACCAAAAAAAAAAACTGTGCAAGGTAAAGGCACCAAGCTTCAAACTTAAGCTTTTAATAGTCGGTACTTTCCCTTTTAATATTTTTTGTGAACATTTTCCAAGACTACTGTGCTAGGTCGGCCATTTCTGGGACGGCCCTCGTATCCTTACCAAACTTTGCACGAAGTCTTTTGGTACAAATACGCTGCACATTTGTCGGAACCGGCCGGATCGGATGACTATAGCATATAGCTGTCATAGGAACGATCGGTCGAAAACTAGTTCTTGTGAGAAAAATTTGTTTGTTTTGAATGAAAACGTCCTTTTTATTGGCATATTCTTATTTTATATACTTTTACACAATTCTACAAGGTTTTGTCAAAATTGGATGACTATAGCATACAGCTGCAGTATGAATGATCGGTCGAAAAAGAAGTTCTAGTGAGAAATTTTTTTGTTTTAATAGGGATCGACTCCAAATTTGTTTATTTAGCAGTTTTTTATGCTTTTCCATGATTGCACTAAGTTGGGTCGAAATCGGACATCTGTATAGTATAGCTCCCATAGAAAAGTGAGGTGCGAAAAGTAGTCTTATTTAGAAAGCAAACTGCAAGGGTTTATAAAACTTCGGCCGTTCCGAAGTTTTCTTTCCCCTATATTTTTTAAATAAATTTTAAGTTTTATATTATTTTTACTATTATCTTATTATTATCTTCTTAATATTTTAAATGAGGAACAATTTGCGAAGTCTCGTTAAATTTAGGCAACTCTAAATTTTGATATATCCCATGCTTGAAAGACACCCGATCATTTGCTGTATTTGGAATTCTTGACCAAGATCGAAAAGAACTTTAAGTCGCAAGGCAACTACGAGCACCACATTGTCTTCGAATCCTTGGACATTGGCTATTGAATTCTTTTCTAGCACCCAGCAAAGAAAAAACTACTGAGTACTGAGTCTGTGGTTTATCAACCCTGCGTGCATACCAAATCTTGCTACAAATTGTAATAACTTAATTTTTTTTTTATAAAAATATATGAATCCACTTGAAGAACTAGACCATCAGAATGGAAAGCACAAATTGGTCAAGTTTTATATTCTTCACTGTGCGTTTAATGTCATTTAAATTTGAACATAAAGGACATAAAGCCCATAAAATTTCTGAGCTGTATTTCAAAGTCCGTGGGCGTTTTGTCATGCCAACCTCTTGAACTACAATAATTCATCGAATCGGTTCATTACCTGAGAGTTCTCAGTGATTGTCTTTCATTAAAAAAATAAACAAAAAGTGTATTATTTTTAGTTCTAATTTAAATTCTAATCCCTCATATTGCCTTTGTCCTTATTAAAACCACACCCTTTTATAGATACTAGCTTTGATTGTGCTTGAGTAAACATCTTCAATTTTTTGTTCTATTTTCTCAACATGCAATTAACATTGTTCTACGTTTCTTTTTCAAAAATTTTCGAATCCACTTGGTGCTTGAGTATAGAAGGCCTCGCGCTCTCTGAAAAGAAAATAATATCATTTTGGCATTGGCAAATTCCAAATTGCCTTGCCAGCCATCAAAAACGCAACTTGAAGCACTTGAAATTTGCAACTGAAAAAGAACACACAAATTCTTGTTAGAAAATATGTAAAAATTGTGCATTGTTTATTTGCGGCGAAAGGCAAAAGCTTGCTTTGTTGGTTTTCTCTAAATTACATGTGTCCATGTGCCAAAGTGGTTGCGTGGGTGGGCTGGGAAAGGCTAACATAGCAAATGATATTTTCAATTTAATTAGTAACACAAACAACCATTCCAGTTGTCATTCATTCATCATTCCAAACACTAATACAAAATCTAAAAACTTTTATCAGACCAAGAAATATTGAGAAAGTGCTTGGCTATATTTATAGTTGGGGGTGTGAATCCGTTGAGGTTTATTAATAACAAAATTGTTGGCATTCAGATTGAGAAACGTTTAAAAAAGTGTCAAAAGTATGTTTGTCGTCGCCATATTTTTGATTAATTGAGTGTGGAGATGAAAGCAGATGTGGCGTATCTAAGAAATACTTTTTTTCGTATTATTAACAAGAGCCAAAGCTTACTAGGTCTGTCGAAGTTTTAATACACTCGCAATTGCTTGTTCTATTTCAATCAAAGATTTGTTAAAAGGTTCATATAACATTTCTCTAGGTATGTACCTACCAGACAAAATGATATATGCCGAAAAATATATATATTTCTTTCTGCTGACATTAAGATGGTTTACCAAGTAACATTTCGATTTTCAACGGATACAAACGGTATTTCAAATTCAAGGCGTATAAATTTATATATAAGGGATAAGCAAATCTGTGCCTGCTAGATCCCGTCGACCTTTACTCTCCTACTGAATTCACTTGGGATTCAGCAATCGGTTTCAGCTGCTCAAAATAGTTCCAAGTTCCATAGTTGGGTGTTTCTTATGCCCAACTTGTACAGGTGACCTCGCAACCTCTATTGGCCCGTGTAGAGCCTTTATAGAAAACTGAGGGCATTCTTTCCTAGTTGGATCAATTTCTGGAACTTTTTGAGGTTGTGGTTCAATATTAATGCTTTTGCTTGTCTCATGCCCCTGGTGTTTACCCAGAAGGTTTTTCTAAGCCTATTCTCTTGCTTTCTAAGGGTCTCCCTAATGGTGTGTTGGCCTATGCCACAGTAGGGCTCTAATCCTACCATTGCGGTGGTTGGATAAATGTTACCTGGCCTGAGGGACTTGAAGGGCTGGAATGTTCCAATAGCCCAATTAAGTCTACCTTCGGAAACAATTTTCTTGGCTTCTTTCCAGTCGGTGTTACGACTGTGATAGTAAATCTCTTGGTCCCGGTTCCCGGGAAGTTAGTGTCTAACCAGAGACGCACTTTCTCCTCGTTGGTCGCTGTATAGATATCATTAGCCTTTTTGAGCGAGATGTTGCCGTCCGGGCATTTCCTGAACAGGACTCGATGCAATCTAGCTCCTTCTTTCGTGACCTCAATGAACTCGCAGAATGTCCTATTATTCTTTCTTTTGGATTGCCTAATCTTACCATTGTTTAGTGTCAGGGAAAAAGTACTTATTCTTGTTCTTATTCCAGTCCCCGTTCTTTTTGGCTTCCTTAAAAAGAATTCGGGTCTTCTTTTCCAAAGTCTCCAAGGTAGGATTCCACCAAGGAACATCATTTTCTTTTCTCTCGACACAAACTAAATCTCCTGGAGATGTGGGAAGAATTGGCTTCATGATAGTGTGACCATAGCCGCCAGAGCAATCGATAGTCGTTCGTGTCTAGTGGTGGCAGAGTCGCCACTGTACTCCCCCTCCAGTGACCGTGTGGAAGCGAATGGAAAAGATGGGTAGAAACTACGGATTTGATGGCCGGTGGATGTTTCGAGTGGGGGTCAAAGCAAGATCGTTTGAGCAGGAATGATTTTGCCTCTTGTTGAGGTTGATGGTTGCTTCGATGACCGGTGATTGCTTTGAGTGGGCGTCGATAAGCAAGTTCGTCTGAGGTTAAAGTCGCCGACTTCGTGTTGCTACAGTGGAGGCGGCAGTAACCTCTCGTGGAAAGCTTTGAGGTGCCTTAGCTGAGGCGGAAGTTACCTCTCGTGGAGAGCTTTGAGGTGCCTTAGCTTAGGCGGAAGTTACCTCTCGGGGAGAGCTTCGATGTGCCTTAGCTGAAGACTTTGCTGTTCAGGTTCACGGACATGCGCGTAGTACACGACTAAACCAGAATCGATGTGTCTCGGATGAGGACTTTTTCGCTGACTCGGATGAGAACTTTGTTGCTTCGCGTTGAAGGCTTTGTCGCTGCCTCGAATGAGGACTTTGTCGCTGCCTCAGATGAGGATTTTGTCGCTGCCTCGGACAAGGAATTTGGCGATCAAGTTCACAGACGTGCGAACTGAAGACACGACTGAACCAAGATGGGTTGATGTGCGGATGCGAGAGTCTGTAGCTAGACTTCGCATGTTGGCTGTGGGCGCTGGCACGTTTGTTCGAGAGTTTATAGATGGCTCAGGCTGGCGGGAAATGCCAATCAAAGAGCGTTCCGAGGATAAGCAGGTCGTATGTGGCCGTTGATACTCGATTGAGTGATTGGAGATAAGGCCCAAGCTGGCATCGTTTGTCATAATTGGAGCTCTCCTCGTTGAGGCCGGTTTCTTGCGGTTCAGTTATGCCAGCGAAGAAGGCAGATCAGAAGGTTGTGTGTTCATATCACGTCGGGGTCACCAATATCGCGTCGGGCTTAATTTGCTATTAATATTTATTGTTTCACTTAACTTAATCAGTTTAACAGGAATTGTCAGTTGCGAGCTGGCCCGAGGCCGCCAACTAGCGCCAAGTTCGACACACACTAAATCTCCTGGAGATGAGAAAAGAATTGGCTTCATGATAGTGTGACCATAGCCGCCAGAGCAAAGGATAGTCGTTCGTGTCTAGTGATGGCAGAGTCGCCACAATATTATTTACTTACTGCAATTTCCAGCTCTAGGGTATGTTCCGGAGTTCGAGTCCTAGACATATTGTTTCCTAACGTGAAGTTGAAGTCTCCCACATTTGTTTTGAGGGGGTTCTTGTTAGGGATACTTTGCTGTATACTAGCTTTTAATCTAGATAAGATCATTCTATGATCTGACATAGATTCCTCTAAGCAGACCTGCCAACTCTTTATATAGGGTTCTAGTGACCTGCTGGAGAAGGTGAAATCAAGGACTCGAGTTACAAAAGTTGGGACGGATGCAACATTACGTATATCCAGATCTAGCCTGCAGAAAAATTCTTATAAATAGTCACCTCGATCGGTCACATCGGAGCTTTCCCATGCGATATGGTGGGCATTTGCGCCTCATTCGACCACAAGTGGCAGGCTTTTGCTCCTGCAGTATTATGCCAGGGCCGATACCAGCGAAGAAGACAGATGCTATAAGCATGTTCTTTCCCTGCTTCACCTCTTTCAATTCTGAAAAGATAGTTAATTTAATATTCTTCCTTACGTTCCAAGACGCAGCCCAAGCGCATCCCTCTTTGAACCATTTCGTTCATAATTATTTGTTCACAAAACGAGCCCGACTTTCACGGCAAAACACTAGGTAATGTTTTTATCTCCATGCTCTGGTCACACTACATTACAACAAACAAGCGCGTCCGTTCAAAGCGTTCGGAAATCAAGAACAATTTATGTTCTGGTGTTGGATTTGCACTTATACTGTTTGGAAATTCCCCAGCATTTATAGCAATGCTGGCATGAGGAAACCTCTGCTTCTGCTCTGATGATAGAAACGGGAGATTCTTAAACCTCGTGTTCAGTTGACCAGCCTCCTTAATGGTGTTCTGTTTGCCTATTTAAAGTAATGTAAGCATAACACGACCTCTATCCGTCTAAAACTTGCAAATGTTTGAAAATTAAACTCACTGTGTTCCCAGAAGGAGACCGCGATATTCTTAAGATGAGCCCAAGATGTTCCACAATTATTCCCAAAGTTTTACCAAAATGTGCACAAAGTGGTCTCAAAACGTTACCAAAATATTTCTGAAAGAAGCCCAAAAGTGTGTAAAATGACCCCAAAATGTTTCTTAGTTGACCACAAAATGGTTTTAACGCAACGCCTTAACGTTAATAAGGTCGAACAATGGGCTTTAAGATTGCGTTCATGATATGACACCGCCGTTTACAGTTCACGAAAAAGCGGGATTACTCAACTTTTGTCAACGTACGGTCTTGATTTTGATATCTTGAATGGATTTTTTTCAGAGCGTAGGAAAGGCATTTCTTTGGTCCCTTTATTCCCTCATTGCAACAAGGTTCCTGTGCCTTCTTCGGCTTCTTTGTCCTGCTGGACTGCGAGCTTTGAGGCGAGTTCTTTTGAAGACATGGGTTACTCTACCTCCTTCACTATATCCAGTTTCTCTACGGGGGATTCACCGTCGGGCTACTCGTCCTAAGCGACATTCTCCGTTTCTTTGGGGCTTTCCTCGCTTCCATCCGCTTCAGTGGAGCGGCCTCCCTTAGTATCTTGTAGATGGCTCGTTTCTTCGTCTTCTTGACACCACGTAGGAGGATATTTCCGTACCTGAAGTTTAGTTGGTAACAAATCAAGCCTATGGCCTGCATCGAGCATTCAAATAGCCATGTGGGCACCGCCTTCTTGGTTCCTTCGTGACATGACCGGCCAAAATTTTACCGATACCATTTTCATTAAGCTGTATTTTCACTTGTCTGATATCCCATAAGTGTTTCTCAAAAGAGATATCAGAGAAGTGCAATAGTCAATCTGAGAAACACAAAAATTTATGAAAAACACGGGAAAACTGAACGAGAAGTATGATATTCTTTAATTTCAATTTCTCAAATGAGATTTTAAACTACCAACTCATAGTAAACTGAGATGTTTTTCACCCTTCTCGTATGAGATCTCGACAAGTGAAAATACAGCTTTATTCAGTTTGATTTTAAAATTCTAGGTTAGGTTAGGTTAGGTTAAATAGGCTGCTCGGCGGAGGCCGAGATCATCCAGAGGCCTTTTGGCCCATTGTGATGCCTAAAGTGTAGGAGTTGGAAAGTTCTTTTGGTTGAGTATCTTGGCTAGAGTGATCGGGAGATGTTACAACCGGGTGCCAGGTCCCATTGTCGTTCTGCCCTTCAACTGTACTTCCGTCATGATATCTCGCAGGGGTCTTTGAATGTCCTTTACCGCTTGTGTCACTGGCAGCGCTGAGCCGTTCCTTACGCACTCGTCCGCTCCCTCGTTGCCCGGTATGCCTGCATGACCAGACGAGGGTGATGGAGTGCTGTTGTATTTGGTTCAGTGCTGTCGCCGTACTGCGGACTAGGTTGCTCTTTGTGGCGTGTGATGACAGAGCCTTAATGGCTGCCTGGCTGTCGACCAAGATTGAAATGTTCCTTGGAGTTTCCTGCAGGATGTATATCAATTTGGCCGCCTGCCAGACGGCATAAATCTCTGCTTGGAAAACGCTACACCAGTTCGGTAGACGGTATGAGAGCTGTGTCGTAAGTTCTTCGGAGAAGATGTCTGATCCTGTGCCTTCTTCCGTTTTCGAATCGTCTGTATAGAGCAGAGGCAGGCAAAAAATACATTTACATTTTTGCATTGGTGTGTGTGAGAGCAGCACATAAATTGCTCTCAATTTCAGTAGCAACGACTGCGTTGGGGCGTAGGAAAGCAAGCAACGCAGCGGTGCTTGTACAGCTTATACTATGTGTCAGAGCAGCGCTGCTTAGAGAATTTTTGTATGCACACGAGATAGGAATGTGCCTGTCCCTGGTATAGATGGAAAGCTCGTTCTCCCTGACGGTAGTGTCTTGCTTCCATTCCTCTCTCTCCGGGAACCAAGTTCCAAAGTTGTTGTTCCATTTCAGAACTGGAACGCAGTAGTCGCTTCCCTTTGCCTCTCAATTTATTCCTACCTCCTATAGGATGCTGCTGTAACCTGAAGTAGATGCTGTAAGAAGTTTCTGTTCCCGGAGTCTTACAGCGTTTCTCGCTGCTTCATACTTCAGGAAAGTGTCTACTGGTTCCAGGTTCAGAACTACATTCAGGGCCGCCTGGGGGGTAGAATGCAGGTATCCTGTAATACCCCTGGCAAGCTGCTCTTTGTACCTTATGGAGGTTGTTTAGGTGGGATTTGGTGTTAGCCACCTTCCACCATACCAACGCTCCATAGGTAAGGATAGGTCTGACAACCGCTGTCTAATACTAAAAACCATTTCGTTGAGGAAAATAATTGTCTTCCTTTCCCTGTACACACTTAACCCATCGTGCATCAATTTCTGTTTTCCCGCCGATACAAAGATATGTCTTGCGTAGCATTTTGCAGCTTTGATGATTTTACGCACAAGCGTAGAGAATTCGCCAAATATTTTCATTCACTGAAAAGACATCGGGCGGTACTCTGGCTAATTTACATTTTCGTTTGAGTCATTCAGAACTGTATACAACGCATTTGTGTGTGCGTATTTTCTTGTTTTGCAAATGTAGCGAAAAAATGCCACGCAAACAATTTAAAGATACAGATACGCCACGCCCCAAGAGCCTTGCCACGCATCAAATTGACAAATTTCATTCATTAGGTTTGAATTTTAATCTCCTCACGCGTTCAACGAGTGCCAATTAAATAGAAATGCCTATAAATAAAATTGAATGCACTCACACACAAAATGTTTATAAATTTTTGTGTACGAATATCTCCACAGATAACAAATGTTTTTATTTATAGTTGATTTTTAGTGTAAGACTTGCCTTTGTTCCAGTTCTGTGGAACGGAAGGTGTCACCACAGTTTGGAGTCAGTAATTGTAGGTTTGGTTGTCATGAATTGTTTTATTTAGTTGATTACATTAAATAAACACAGACACCAAAAACAGTCGCTGGCTCTGCTTTGGGAGTTACGATAATAATAATAATAATACCAATAAAAAGCAGCCATGGAGCATTTTCAAGCAATTCGGAACAGTTCAGTTTCAAAGCTTCAACCGAAAGCAAGGATTTTTCTTACAAACAAGTCAGAGGCGTAAAAGGTAGAAACGTTGAGAATCATAGTTCATTTATTTCTGGCGCATTCATTTCCTGATCACCACTTTATGTTCGTCATGATTCATTACCTATCCAATTTCATTTCCAAACATTCCATTTTATTGTACCTGATTTTAATTACAAACTAATTAGAAAAGCGATTTGATTAACAAAAAAAACTCTATACACATAGAGCACCCCCTCCCTCCCTGCCAACGCAGTCCCAAGTCATAACCATGGTGTCCATTTTCCAAGGCGAGCTTGTAAAGTTCTCCCGCATGACAGACAGATTGACAAACAACTATATAACACTCCAATTAAAAGCTTATAAAAGTCAACGACAAACAAACAGAAACAGACGTAAGAAATCTGACAGATAGCATGTTGGTTGGTCGGTGGGTCGGGTTGTTGTTTGGCATCGAAAAAGAAAAATAAATTAAAAACTTACGAGTCGCCGAGAAAACAAATTAAATTCATTTTATTCGAATGCCAATGAAAAGGTAGACCGATAAGAATCTTCTTTGAACGAGAGAAGATGAAAAGTAGGAGGAAAAACCAAGAGGTAGCCAAAAGATTGTATTATCTTCGAGGCGGCCTCTGCGGATGCCAAAAAGCTATAAACTTGGATGCATTCTTCGATCATATCGGATTAGCTACTTAAAGCTATGTGAGAGGAACTGGGTCAACATGTTAAAATGCAGTTAAATGAGTCAACATACTTAGGGGAATAAGTAGCCACTCGATAAAAAACGGTAAAAAACTATTTCTGCTATGCAAGATAATTTCGCGATCAAAGTCAAACCATAAAAGACAATTCAGCATCAAGAAGAAATTATTGCTCTTCGAAACGGTTTTTCTGTCTCCCTCTTCTTCTGCTCCAGCGTTATCTTTAATAGACCATTGCTTTGACTTGTCTAGTGTATAACAAGAAAGAAAGTCAAAAGTGTTACCGTTCCGTTGGCGGATCGATAAATAATCCTGATTACTAAATATGTCCAGAAGGAACGAACCTTCTATCTATAAAACTGTGGGAGATATGACGTTTTTTCCAATTTGCGGGGGCGGGAGGCGGCGTGGCCAAAATTTAAAATAAACTTGATCTGCCTGCAAGTATAAGAAGCATATGTCCCATACATGTCAAACCTCTATCTCTTTCCATTTCTGAGATCTGTTTGTTCATACGGACATGGCTAGATCGCCTCGGCAGTTGATGCTGATCAAGGATATGAAGGGTGACTTTTTAGCTATTATCTTTTTGGCAACACTGGTTTAAACAGCTCACGCACGTTTCGTGTTTTGTTTCACTGTCAAACATCTTCAGTTTGGTCTATAATTTAACCATGAATCGTCTTACAAACGAACAACGCTTGCAAATTATTGAATTTTATTATCAAAATGCGTGCTCTGTTAAGAAAGTTCATCGCGCGCTTCTTCCATTTTATGGTCAGTTTAATCGACCCACGGGCTATTGTGACTAAATTTCGCACCAAATTTACATTGTTGAAGAAAATATCGCAGCTGTATCGGCCAGTGTTAATGATGACCATCAATTATCGATTCGTCGCCGTTCGCAGCAATTGGGCCTCTGTTACTCAACAACGTGGAAAATTTTGCGGAAGGATTTAGGTGTGAAGCCTTTCAAAATACAGCTGGTGCAAGAATTGAAGCCGAACGACCTACCGCAACGTAGAATTTTTTGGTGAATGGGCTCTTGGAAAGTTGGCCGAAGATCCACTTTTTTACCGAAAAATTGTGTTCAGCGACGAAGCTCATTTTTGGCTCAATGGGTACGTAAATAAGCAGAATTGTCGATTTTGGAGTGAATATCAGCCAGAAGCATTGCAAGAGCTACCAATGCATCCAGAAAAAGTCACAGTTTGGTGCGGTTTATGGGCTGGTGGCATCATTGGACCGTACTTCTTCAAAGATGATGCGAATCGTAACGTAACTGTGAGCGGTGAGCGCTACCATGATATGATATCCAACTTTTTTTTGGCCAAAATGCAAGAGCTTGCCTTGCATGACATGTGGTTTCAACAAGACGGTGCCACATGCCACACAGCACGCGCAACAATGGACTTATTGAGAGGCGAGTTCGGTGAACATTTTATTTCACGTTCGGGACCGGTCAATTGGCCGCCTAGATCTCAGCTCAGGTCTATACAGACAAGCCCGCTTCAATTGACGCATTGTAAGACAACATTGAAGTATTTATTCGTGAGATACCGGCCGAAATGTTGGAAAGTCACGGTCAACATTTGCATGAAATAATCTTCAAACATTAAATTATACGGACCGTAATATCGCAAATTGGAAAAATTGTTATATCTCCTACAGTTTTATAGATAGAAGGTTTGTTCCTTCTGGACATATTTAGTAATCAGGATTATTTATCGATCCGCCAAAAGAATGCTAAAGATCGGCAAACGATTGTCGAGTTATAAGGAAAAAAATAGGGGAAAGTTAACTTCGGCTCGGCCGAAGTTTTGTATACCCTTGCAGCTTCCATTGAAAACAAAAAAGTTTTTCTAACTTAGACTACTTTTTGGACCTTACTTTTCTATAGGATCTATACTATATAGATGTCTGATTTCGACCAAACTTGGTGAAATCTTGGAAAAGCATAATACACTGTTAATTACGAAATTTGGAGGCGATCCCACTTAAAACTAAAAAGTTTTTCTCACTAGAACTTCTTTTTCGACTGATTATTCATACTGCAGCTATATGCTATAGTTATCCGATTTTGAGAAAACTTTGTAGAAATATGTTAAAGTATATAAAATAAGAATATGCCAATAAAAAGGACGTTTTCATTAAAAACAAAAAAGCTTTTCTCATTAGAACTAGTTTTTCGACCTATCGTTTAGGAGCTATATGTATAGTCTCCGATTTTGACCCAACTTTGTAGAATTGTGTAAAAGTATGTAAAATGAGTGTATCCAATGATAAGGACGTTTTCATTAAAAACAAAAAAGTTTTTCTCACTAGAACTAGTTTTTCGACCGATCGTTCATATGGCAGCTATATGCTATAGTCATCCGATTTCGACCAAACTTAGTGAAATCATGGGAAAGGATAGTAAACTAAGAAATACGGACTTGTGCAGCGTATATGCACCAGAAGACTTCGTGCAAAGTTTGGTAAGGATAGCTTTAAAACTGACGGAGGAGATAGCATAGAAACAGACAGACGGACAGGGCTAAATCAACTCAGCTCGTCATGCTGATCAAGAATATATATACTTTATGTGGTCGGAGATGCTTCCTTCAATGCGTTACAAACATCCGCACAATTTTATAATATCCTCTGCAAGGG